>RDRW01000438.1:0-77278 GCA_007896445.1 Puccinia hordei | reverse complement strand
AGCGCACTTGGCTTGCTCTGCACTGATGCCATGCACGCTGGTAAAAAAATGAAGCCGCTACACTACGCCACAGCAGAGTTTAGGGTTTTTTAGGCCTTTTTTACCGCTAAAACTGCTGTAGCAAAGTGTAGTGGAAATCCATCAACGTTCTGCTAATGGTGCACCCTCAGTGTTCCAAAAAAAGCCACTACACTAATTCTTTTTTTTGGAAAAAGTGTAGTGTAGCATGGAAGCCCAGTGGGGGGTGTTGGTCTCTGGAACGCCTTGGGTACTTCTGGGTAATGGTGATTTATTCAATTGGGGGCATCCCGTGTAAACCCCCCTTGCAACAGGATCCACCAAAAGAAAACATCAGATTATATAATCAACCTCAAGACTATTTATCTCATTATTCCTGCACCTTCCTAGCTCAGTAGAGACCACTAACTAAATCCTACAATTCCTACTGAGCGAGCAATGCAAACTCAGGTTCTAGAAATGAGTCTCCCAAGACACACGGTCTTGTTTCTAGCGCCCTAAATCACTCTTCCAGTGAGGAGTCAAAAGCGACATCTTACATCCTGGTGGGCCCAAACCCTTGCACCTCCCAGCTCTTGGACAGCTACACACTACCCCCATTCACCCTTTTCAAACCCATTTGTTAGTTCTCCTCTTGACATGCACAAAGATTGTCCTTTCAATACCTGTTAACCAGTGAGTTGAATCAAGCTGAATAATGGTTGCACTCCTCTACCCCCCCCTCTCCAAAAAAGGGAATCACAGCTAATTATCCCCAGTTGTCAAATTACCGAATGCTTGGCAGAACTTGGCCCCATAAACTCAAAATACATACTACAAAAACACATCAACAATTGTATATAGATATCATGACATCCATAGCGTGAACTGTCAACAGAAAAACTTACACTTAAAAAATTAAACACGGTGGAGATTCTGACAGAGAGACTAAACCAAATGCCCTATGTTTTAACCACAGCTGAAACATTTTTTTAGGCAGCCTACATCAGGCCTGTTCAAATTGATAAATTCTGAAAGAGTTTACTGATGCTCATGACAAACGTTTGCTGATGCTTATGACAAAATTTACATAAAACCTACTAGACCTCAAGATCCGTCCATTCCTGACAATTCCGATGCAGTTGAATGTTTAAAATCCTATCACTAAAATCAGTACAGCCTTGTGAAATCTTCCGATGGTCACAGGCTATTGGTGGCTGATGGACTGGTTGGATAAGATTAAGGACCAACCCTTCCCAGAGACGTTAAAGAGGCCTAAACATGTGGTCGACAATGTTTTTACAGGGCTTACCTTGACTATACTAATTGCTAACCCAGGCGCAAAAAATATTGGCCCAGTTCACATAGGGCTGTCTTATTCAAGATGTTCAAAAAGCAATATTCTTTTATACTTTAAGTTCTTGCATAAATGCCGTAAAATAGCACTGAACTGAATCAAAGCGTGCATAAACCGTGCTCGTCGTTTTTGTTTTATTTGACGAGCAACTACATGAACTGGCTATTGGGGGTGGGCAAAGCGCGTCAACAAGCTTGGGATCTTATACTCTTGGGACGACGTTGGACCTTCCGTCCCAGATTGTCAGATGCGCTAGGAGAAGAGCTGATAGCAGATAAAGAGGAACATCGGATTGCGCGCCAGGAAACTATCGCGGTAAGCCAGGCCTACTAATACTCTTGAAACTCCGAGCCAGGAACAGCAAGACCTTTATTTGTTGTTGGGGCTGAAACATAATAACCATGAGGGTAATCCGAAAGAGGAAATCAAAGGATAAATTTGCGAGTTCGCAATGTAAGGTGATCCAAGAGGTTATCAAAATTATATCGACCTCGTGCTAAGAGGTCTCGTCCTCGGAGAACAGAGCGGACTTACTCTCGAGGGCGTCAAGAGGAAGCCATAGACCAAGTCCCCACAGACTTGCAAAATTTAATATCACCAGTAGAGCTTGAGCTAACAGCAGTAAAGCAATTCATTACATGGTAAAGCAAGAAGATAAGACCAGGTACAATTGAGGGGAGGATAGCGTCCGGTCAACTACGGGAGCGAGCACCGACCTTTGTTTGGTAGGACCCTGCTTTAGGAAAAGGGGAAACCTACCAAGAATTCGTCCACCAAATAGGCAATAGTCTACTCCTCGAATCCAGATCCCGCCTAGCCTCCCGAGGGAGTCAAGGAGAAATGGGTAAGGGGACCATCCTGCCCGGCTCAATGGAGCGAATCGGGAACAAGCGGAGGCGAGACATACCCTACTAACTACCCCGCGTCAAGAGGACCCCGCATGAGACGGCCCAGTGAGCGGAATGGATGATTGAGAGACTGGCTAAATCCAGAGGCTGCGCACTGCGATCGTCTCCTTGGATTCTTCACTCATTTTTAGTTCTGTGGCAATCTCCCTCTCCTCCCATCTCTGCGTTCTGTCTCTGATGTTTTCGTTTGGTAAATCACATGTGATGATTGAAACGATGTTCTTTTACGCTTGAAGGTCGCGTTAAAAAAATTGATTGCGGAAAGAGCGGTAAAGGCAATTGAAAACATATTTTCGAAAAATGTAGCATCATGCGAACTTCATCTGACTGTTGAGTATAAGTCTCGCTTACACCTCCGGTGCTGTTATTAGGCTTTGTTACGCTCGACATAAGGCTCTGACCTGAAAGTCCGAGTCCGAGCGGGTAAGGAGGCAGTCCGCAACTAGCAACTGCGATTCCTTCGTGAATGATAAATAAACCACCAACCCCAACATCGGACATTCGCTTTATGTTGTGCCAGTCCGATCACCGTGCTAGCCTAATGCGGTCTGAACCTAGTCAAAATAGATTGACTTCCTGCTCAACGGTGATCGAAGAGGCCTGATGCTTAGCTTCTGAAAGGTGATTCGCGTACCTTTATCCATTCCCGAAAGCATAAGTGAGTTCAGCAACTAGAAAAACACAACTCCATTTTTTTCTTGCAATCAATCAAATTCATCTCGCCAACTGGAACGCAAACCACACCGTCCTCGGTGCAAAATCAAGTAAACTTGGGCTTCGAAACGCAGGAGACACCTTCCAAGCGTAGATAAACAGTCTTCCATTCGAACCGGAGAGACGTTCAGGATGCCTTCAGTCTCAGATGACATCCACTTATCGTCAAGTTGCAAATTTCGTTGATGGAAGCCATAGTTTTTACCCCGGCGGAAGGAAGCTGACTGCCTAATTCTTCTCCAACATGACTCTTGCTTTTCCCCTTCAGAAGCCTCACACCTTGACGAAAAATCTGAAACTTCACTTGCTGGAGAAATGAGTGACGAGAAGGCCATTGGGCTCCCACCGATAACCGCGCTTCTGTCATGAACACAATCTACAGTGATCCAAATTACCTTTCCAGCGCGTCCTATCTGCTTGGTGCCAATCAACGGCCAACATCAGCGGCAAGCTCGTTCCCCTCCTTCAGAGGTAGCCAATTGACCCTCGCAGAGTCAGCCGCCGGTCCTACATGGAGGATTATCAAGATTGGGACGCAGAGCTGGAAGATGAGCTGCATAATGATGATGAGGATGATGATGATGTGAACTTGACTGGTTCACCAAAAAAGAAACCCGCACTCGTTTGTGGTAATTTTTTCTCGATCAGAGGGATATTAAATATGGGGGCTGTGCTGTTGCTCGCATTAGGCCTGGTAACTATTTTTGGAATCCTTCCGGTCCTCACTTACTATGGTGCCCACCAGGCCACCAAACAACTTGCGGTCAACAGCGGTGGATTTAACTTGGGAGGTATCAATGCCTCGGGGCAAGTACCTCTCATTCACAACCTTGCTGGTGTCATAGACCCTACGACACCCCAAAGCGTCATGAGCCGGAAAGGTTTCGACGGAACGCAGTACAATTTAGTTTTTTCTGACGAGTTTTCTACGGACGGACGCACATTCTGGCCGGGGGATGACCCTTACTGGGAAGCTGTTGACTTGCATTATTGGGCTACTGGTAAGCTTTTTCTCCGAGTGTTGCTTTTATTTGATGTTGGAATCTCACACGCCACTCACAAAACACATTTAGGTAACTTGGAATGGTTGGACCCTGGTATGCAGTCATTTCAGATCACTTCTCTCCCACTTTGCTCGAGTGGAATTTTACGATCCTTATCTGAGCATCACTAATGACTCTATAGACGCCATAACGACGAACAATGGCAATCTGAATATTACCCTCACTAAGGAAGCAATTCACGACTTGAATTACCGGTCAGGAATGCTTCAATCATGGAACAAATTTTGTTTCACTGGCGGCTACATTGAGGTTTCAATCAGCTTGCCTGGTTCACCCAGAATTTCTGGTTTTTGGCCAGGAGCTTGGACGATGGGAAACCTTGGAAGAGCTGGTTATGGTGCAACGACAGATGGAACGTGGCCTTAGTAAGCACCGCGTAGAAAGTTTCAGGGCGCTGTCATCAAATGGATTATCATCTGACTTCCGAGCTTAGCTCTTACAACTCATGTGACCTTGGGACTTTAAAAAACCAAACCAACGCAGCTGGAACAGGGCCAGCTGCCGCTTTGCGTGCCCCGGGTGGAGGGTCCCTGTCTTTCCTCCCCGGGCAAAAGCTGTCCTCCTGTACATGTCCAGGTGGCGAACATCCGGGGCCCAATGTAAAAACGGGAAGGGGATCACCGGAGATTGACATTATCGAAGCCCAGGTTACGGCGCCCGCCAGCGGTGTAAACATTGGACAAGCCTCACAATCCGCACAGTTCGCACCTTTCGACGATGGATATAACTGGAAAGAGGATGGAGCATCAGTTTACAACACGCGAACGTCAGCGGCTTTCCCTCTCATCAATAATTTTCCATGCAGGTGAATGGCGGAATTTGTTTTTGACATGCTCTCACCTAACTTGAGCAGTTCCACTATCAACCAATACAAGGGGGGGATATATCAAGAAGCCGTGTCCGTTGTTTCGACAACTGATCAAACTGCTTATGAGGCAACTGGCGGCAAATTTCAAACAGTGGGTTAAAATTTATCATTGTCTTTTTTCTGAAGTTGTGCCCCGCTGTGTTAATGTTCAATCCTCTTTTCCCTTTCAACTTTGAAGTTTGGATTTGAATATACCACAGGTCCTAGAGGTTCGATTACATGGTCAGTTGGTGACACTGCAACATGGACTATGGCTTCATCGGCAGTTGGACCCAACCCAAACGTTCAGATTTCGCAACGAGTTGTAAGCGAGGAGCCGATGTACATCATTTTGAACGTGAGTGATTTGAGTCCCGTTAGTATCAGCCGAATGTAAACTCGCAAACCTGATTTCCGGACTTCGTTAGCTCGCTATTTCTGAAGCATTCCAGACGGTCGATACTGCACATTTGCAATCACCAGCCCGAATGCTAGTCGATTATGTGCGGGTATACCAGAGACAAGGGGAAGAGAATATTGGTTGTTCACCAAAGAATTTTCCAACTGAGAGTGTACGCCTATTCCGCTTCTCTTTCCAACCTCCACAGCATGTGTATTATCCTAATCTGCTTTACCATGCCAAAAAAAATAGTACATTAACAAGCACATCAATGCTTACACCAACCCCAACCTTACCACTTGGGATCAAGCTGGGTTCGTACACTTCATTCGCGGACTCAAATCAGGTGTCACCTTGACTGAATCTCTCCCCGCATGCAGCTACACATTTCCCAAAAATTCAATTACAGGTTGCTAAAAATCATTCCGCTACCGCACTGCCACAAATTTCCCTTGAAATCGTTCACTCGCGACTGAGTAAACATTTATCAGGCGTAAAACAATGTTCCTTTCTCTGTGTTAACTCTAGAAGTGTCCCTCCAATTAATCTGATCATGCGTCTTATTTTTGGCACAGTCTATCCATCTACACAGTACTACAGATATTATGATATATGATCTTCTGTGTTCAGTGAATCTGGTAGTTGATCCCAATTATATCCATTGAAAGTTGTATGAAAAATTTAATTTCTGAACCTGTTTAACTTATTCATCATGTTTATCAATATTATTATTATCTTGTTCTCGTGCCTAATATTCTTTGAGTGTAGATTGATGAATTTATTGTAAAGCCAGAAAATTTCAATCAAAACAATGCCATGCAGTAGTTCATACGGTTATATACAATGCCACTTCAACATTAAGTTTGTGCTATTTCTGACCCTATTGTGTTTCTTAAAATTATCTTGTGCACAAAGCAATCAATTTTGCCAGGCCAAAAACAATAAATTTTCTTGTTTCTGTAAATAATTGGTATCTTTCCAATATATGCCAAGAGTTTCCAATGTAATTTTTTTACAATAGTCATCATCTTTCAAAATGCAAAGTTGACAAACCCTCAATTAACTGACATAGTCATTATATACACTAAATAACAACTTTAATCATTGTAATTGAATCATTTTAAATTTTTAACACCTGTAACCACTTGGAACTATATAAATAAGTTGTTTTATCACAAATCAATAAATAATACCAAAAGATAAGCCCAAATTAGGGATTGCCAAGCCCCTGCGCGGCTGTACAGAGCTCAAGCCCACACCTCAGTGGCAAAAGGGGACACCCAAGCCCACACAATATACTCCAGTAAACAAGGAAAGCACCCCAAGTACACTCATGACATATGTTAAATATGTAAAAAGAAGTACTGGAGAGAATTCTAATGTATAATAAAATATGGACATAAAGGAATTTGAATATATACTACCTTTTATTAAACCTTGTTATAATCCTTCTGGCTTGGGCCAAAATAGGCCCAAAAAGCGCCCACAAGTTGGCCTTTGGCACCCATAGGGTCCACAGAGGGATCCCAGGAATATTTAAGGAGCTCTTCAACCTCCCAAAGAAGGCTCCTCATGATTTAATGATTTAAAATAACTCCTAGACACTCACCCACCTTTTACATTAGATACAATCATAATAAATAGTCTGGTAAGGTCCTTAGTAGTATTATTTAGCCCTGTCTTCCTTACAAACATCACAGTTACCACCCAGCTCCACCATCCTCCTTTCCAAGCACTCAAAACTGTCTTGTTTTCACCCAGAATACCCTCAAGGTTCCCTAGGATTATTACTAGTAAGTAATAACCCTTCTGTCTTGAGAATATTCCTCATTTTCCTTTCCTGGGATTTAAACCGCCCCTGTTCCCCCAGGCCCCAGTGTTCCAGGTGATTAAATACTCTGCATGATGTTACAGATACTTTGGAGGGATTAAACTACCCCTGATTTATCAGGCCCCTCTGGTTGTAATTATATTAAATTTATTTAGTATAATTATTATCATATTTTCTTTACTTTTTACACTATAATTCCCAATATTACATTGGAATTAAGCTTATTACACACAAACCCAGGGTAGTTCAGTTTTTTTCTTATCTTGCACCACGTGTAGCTAGAAGGACCTATCCTAGGCATCACATAGGCTGAAAGACAAGGTGCAAGCCAAGAAAAATGTAATAAAAGGTTTTTAGTGATTTAATTTAATTTATTCATATAAATGAAGCTTGCAGAAAGACTTGGAAAATAATAGGGGGTATCAAACATGACCAAATCCACAATTATTGAATCAACTGGTTTTGAAAATTGTTAGTAAAATAAAAAAACAAATTTAATAATATTAGGGGGTATCAAATATGACCAAATCTACAATTGGAACCAGTGAATTAGATTTTTCAACAACATTTCACTTTTGAGAGTTTTGAATCATTTTATATTGATATACATGGCTTTCAAAAATGGTGGATTTTCAAAACCAGTTGATTAGATAATGGTGGATTTGGTCATATTTGATACCCCCTAATACAGATGAAATAATGAATGCAAGAATATTATTACATATTCAGAATCTAAACATAAATTAACCTGGGAAACCCCCCTCATCAGTACCCCTCATTTCTGATCCTTCAATAAGTAATCTCACACCAAAAGCAACCCTCAGGAATTAGGAAAAACCTCCTTCCTGTAGTCCTGAAACAAATTGGAACACATGTAAAAAAACCAGAGTGTTTCATAATTATCATCCATTAAAAACTCTGGAATATTCCATAAACTCCCAAACCTCTGTGTATTGTAATATATGAAACATAATGATAAAATATCCAATAGACTCTAGATGAAACACATGAAAACTTTATGAAACACTATAAAAATTGAAATTATGGTTATTTACCCACACTCATCCAAATGCAGCTGAAATACAACCACAAATTGTCCAATCAGCTGTAAGCCCCACAGATTGGCCATCATCTGAACAGACGGGCAGTCCCAGGTACCCAAAATTTATTTAAGGAGCTTCCTTTTCCCCCAAGGAAGAATTTCCTAGATTATTACATATTATTCACCTATTTTCCATGCTTTCTGTTGGGTTTTACTACATAGTTTCATCTATTTCTGTCTGTGCTTCCATCTCACTTTCATCTATATGTCACAATCTGTGACATATCTTGTTTCTCATTTCTCACCTCATCCTCTGGAACAATGGTGTTGGAAATATTTATCTGTTCCTCATCCTTCCAGAATAACACTCACTCACATTTTTGTCTACTGTTCCAGGCATGCTGTTTCCCTTTTTCATTCTCATTATTTTTTCTTATCTTTCTCCTTTCTTCTCTCATGTTTAAAAACATCCTTCCATTATCACACTCACTCACGCTTCTATTGTTCCATTATTTCATCTCAGCACTTTCAACAAATCCTTGGTGCAATGGTGGGCCGCTACACTACACTACATTACAATACACTACACTACACTACACTAGACTACACTAGACTACACTACACTACACTACACTACACTACACTACACTACACTACACTACACTACACTACACTACACTACACTACACTCACTACACTCACTACACTACACTACACTACACTACACTACACTACACTACACTACACTACACTACACTTCCTATTCTCCACTTGCTTTGACTCTCAATCCTATTATAAATTTCATCTCAATTTCTATCCCAACAAGTTGACTACGCTATTCACAGAAACACTCTGGTGTAAAGTAAACTGTCATCTCTGCTGTGTTTCCATCATAATTGATACTTAACTCCTTTTTTCAAATTCTATTCTCATTCAAGCATTCTCCACTGTTCTTATCAACACTCTACTGCCTATTCTTTCATCAAAATTACAAAAGCTCACAACTAGATGTTGGTCATCTTTATCATTGATCTGTCCTTTATTTTGCTTGATGTCACCTTGCTGAACTCTTATCATTCTTTCTTCACTGTTACTAGCCTAAATTTTCTCTTCTTCTATTTAAAGCTTTACAATTCATAACTATAAATTAACTCATCTTCTACTCCTTGCAGTATGATTTTTTCTCTTTGTTTTTTATTCTTTTTTCCTTTTGTTATTATTGTCAGAACTGTGTCATTTTTCTAGTCTGGGTTTGGTCTTCAATTATAAAACAGTGAATTTCTGATAAATACCCTCAGGGTGGTCTTTTTAAGCAGTGAAGTCTACAATAGCAATCACCTCATTCTTGTCAAGAGGATCAATGATAACATTCATCCCAGACTTCAAAAAGTCATAGGAGTTGATTTCATCGTATGCTGAACAGATTTCCATTGGAGTTGGGTGGCAAGTCGGTTTCTTATTCTTCAGAGGGATGGTTGGATAGACATTGTGAGGACTATGTATAACCCTGGGCCACAATACAGATCCTGCTTTTACTCCTAAACTCTCTCTGCATAACAAACACTTTTCCATTTGACACATCATCTTGTTTTGATGCTTGGATACCTCAGCACTCTTATTGCTATGACTTTGATGATTCAATGAGACTCGCTTCTTTGTCACTATATGGCAATCATTGATTCCCAAGCAGAAATTATGTGGTTATCTCTGATAGCCGCAATCATGTAATTAGCTGGAGTACAGGTGTTAATAGGAGGGCTCGGCAACATTTCAAGTAGTAGTCTTGGAGACTCTACAGTTCTGTTCTTTTCCCCCCTACTCAATGTCTCATGGAGTACAAAGCTACCCTCCGAGATTTGCTGATGATTATGAGGTGGGGGTTCCAAAAAAAAGGTGAATTGATCAGAGAAAGCTGATCAATTGGCCAAGTTTAGTAAATGGGGAGGTGAGGGGACTTACAGAAGCTTAAAAAGGGTATCAGGGGCAGGTCAGGGTAGCAGGGCTGGGCTGGGCAGGGCAAGGTTTTCAGCTGGGTTGATCTAACGTTGATCAATCAAACAATTGATCAATCAAATGATTGGTCAATTGTTTGATCAATCAAATGATTGGGCAATTGTTTTATTGTTGAATTCTCAGTTGAAAGTATCCCTCAAGTCAAATGTCACAAGATCCTAATCAGTGAATGTCATGTAAATTGTAGCCCGCACCGCAGTCAAATCCTATTGTCGACCGCACTCGGTTAGGGTTGTAAATCATAAAAGGAAGAATCGAATCAAGACTGTTTCACCCAGACTCAACAAGATTCTCAATTTTATCATTCCTCGATCAAGACTTCAAATCAAGGCTCAAGATCAAAATCCCATCAAGACCTCAAATTACATCAAGACCCAAATATTGTGAAGTTAACCCCTATCAACTCTGTCCCCTTGAAACATTACTCATATTATCCTCACATTTCTGAATGTCAAGCGCTGAATCTCGATACCCTGAAGACTTCAAGCTCAGGCAATTTATAAAATAAATCAACATCACATAACTGTGCTGTTTGTCATTTCTTTTTTCCTTTTCATTCTCTTTCTTCCTTCTTGTTGTTTGTCAAGTAAATCACTGATCTCTTTTATACTACAAATTCCTCTATCACCATCCTCTTTACTTCTGTTATTTCCCCTTCCAATAAAAAGCCCTTGTCTCTTTCACTGATTCTTCCATAATTAGTGGTATGCATCTTAATTATCTTTTCTATTTTTCTCAATTCATTTTCTCTCATCTAACTTTTTATTGTCAGTCTGGTTTTGGTAATAAAAACAATTTAGCCTCAATCCTTTATTTATCGATCAAATGATTGATAAATTGTTTCATTGATCTAACAATCAATCAATTGTTTGATTGATCAGGGAGGGGGGTAGATGAAAGAGGGGACTTACATGCAAGGTGGGTGCCCCAGGGTAGCTGGTAAGTCATGTTGGGTGGAGGAGAAGGGGAGGGGAATTACCAAGAGGCAAGGGGGGGATTTGGCAGGTTTAAGCTGATGGAGGAGCTGAGTAAGAGTGCCCGACAGGAATCAAGAAGTTATCTCAAAAAAAAAAACTCAAAAAGAAAATCCCAATGAAAAACAAAAAAATATTGAAGCTTGAAGGAGTTATTACCAACAAAATGGTTTCAAAAAAAAAAAAAACAGGAGACAAATTCTCAAAGGAGAGTGGAATTGATAATGAAGTGAAAATTCAACTGGGATTTGAAAAAAAAAAAAAATGGAACCTGAGCTGCATGAATGGGATTTATTCCCACCAATCCCTCCAACTCTCAGGGTAGCCATGGCTTAGTGGTCAAGATTGACCACTAGGCCATGACTGAACTCCCTCTTCCTTTTGTGCATGGGATTCCTTCCCACAGGAGACATAATTTGAATTACACAGCTAACAGTTCTCTTGTTAGCTGTTAAAATTCAGTGTTAGCGTGTAATCCAAAAAATTAATTAGCAGAAAAATATCAGCTGGCAGCTAACATTTTGTCAGCCCTAGAGATACTCCAGAGTATCCTAAGAACTGACTAAACTATAAAATACAATAAAAATAATGTATGACTACTGTAAATAATAACATGTCATGAAATATTATTATATCATGAAATATTATTATATCAATCAACTCAGAATGCAAAATTACCTGGGGTAGCTCACTCAAACCACCACTAAATTCCTACTCCTTCTACTACTTTATCATACAATAAAGATACTTTAAGAAAAAGGGAATAAAAAGTATAAATTATGGATTAGAGAGTATTGTCATAAAAGCTGAGAGACAATAAGCTTATTTGCATAAATATAAGAATAATAAAATTATGCTAATAAGAAAGAAATTGCCTAAGTGCATGGTAATTTCCCAATATTGTTCTATTAAATGAACTGGCCCATGATGTGATTGGTTATACATACATGGCATGAGGTCATGGGGACATAGAAAATACTGTGCTCAATTCAATACAACTCACATTGCATCATAGTGCATTTGAATTGCAATACATTAGAGCAGAATATACAACAACATTCTAGAACCTTCCCCTGAAGACCTTTAGAATATAACAGGAGGCCATTTCCTGGCCTAGGATGGGATCCTCAGCATATTCCCCCAGTACCACATTAGTAAGTACACTGAATATTCTCCTCCTACTTTTGGAGTAGTGTAATTCCTTTTATTATCCAACCCACCTTATTTACTGGACTAGTTATCAAGTTACCTTAGAACCTCCCCATCTTAGACCTTGGACTAATCCTTATAAAGCAGTTGCTGCAAGACTACCACCTCTGACAGTAGCCAATCAGCTCAAGTGCTTGCCAGCTGCTTAGTAACAATTTATATTGTTACATTTCTCTCAAAAATACAGAAAGACAGCCAAACCTATATGGTTAGCTGTTAGTCTTCTCCTGATTGACTCATTTGTATATCAAATAGACAATTATAAGGAGTTGAGGTTATCCTCTGTGCATAGTTTGGACATGTGCATAGTTTGGACACTATAGAGAGAGAACAAGACTTGTGATTATTCTGATAACCTTTCAACACAGTGATAGTACCTGGCTTTTTATAGACATTAAGCCAGTGTTTCATACACATAGCTGACACATTTAGTGTAGCGTAGCGATGATCTGATGCCGCTACGCTACTGGGGCCTTCAAAATCTGTTAGTGCCAGAAAAATTACGCTACTTGTTAGCATAGCGGTGGATTTTCCCAGCTAACACTACCAAAAAATGGCTTGAATAATTTGTTTCTACGCTAACTGTTAGTGTAGCGGAGTGTAATTTCAACTAACACTACAAATTTTCTGGGAAAAAAACCGCTATGCTAACAATTAGCGGTCAAATAGTGTAGTGTATTGACGCAGCCCACCATTGATGCTAGTATTTTTGGCCTCTGCATGGCATCCCTAGATTCAACTCTGACAAAATACTGTAAAACTACTAAGCAACTGAAAATATCTAAGATATTTATAGATCAATATTTATGATATTGAAAAGTGATATAATATTATTTATTCTTCTTACATTATTTTGTTTTATTTTATTTTATTTTATTTTATTTTATTTTATTTTATTTTATTTTATTTTATTTTATTTTATTTTATTTTATTTTAGGGCATTAATAAAAAAACCCGGTTTTTCCGCGTTTACACCCGGTTTTCTGCGCAGCTGCGGCTGCGCGGTGCACCCGGTTTTCCGCATTTACACCCGGTTTTTTTTAATTTTTAATTTGTAAGCAAATAGCACGTGGAGGGCGGCATTTGATGCGCGTGACCCCAAAACAAATAAAATAAATAAATAGAACAAGGAAAATAAACAAAATAATATAATATAAAATGATATAAAATGATATAAAATTAAATAAATAGAATAAATGAAATGAATAAATTAAATAAATAAAAATATGGAGGGCGGCATTTGATGCGGGCAACCTCCCGAACTCATTCAATATTTTATTTAAACAAATTAAATAAGTAAGTAAAACAAGCAAAATAAACATAAACAGAATAAAATAAAATAAATAGAATAAATGAAATGAATGAAATAAATAAATAAATAAAATAAAAAGCAAGAGACATAATTGCAAGGTAATAATTTATTAATAAATAATAAATGTAATAAAAAACAAAGAGACATTAGTACAGACTAAGAATGCGCACACAAATAATAAGTATAAGAAAGAGAAATTGTTATAAACACTACTGATAACAACTAGAAAATGCTTAAAAATGGTGAATCTACGCCTGAATTACATTCCTGAACCCATATGTAATGTGTAATAATTATCTTACATGTAACACTCCAAAGCATCATACAATGTACCATACCGCTGTGTATCATTATATTTCCATTTCTTTGTCATGAAATCTGATAACAAGTTAATTTTATAATCCGTATTTGTTTCCAATGAATTATTTACCCTCTTACGTGTATTAATCCATTTAAAAACTCCCCAAATATCTTGAAAGACAGGCGTGAAGGTGTTTAGAAATAAATTCTGTCCAAAAATGATAAAAAGAAAGCCAGTGAATTTAAAAATAAACTGTTTGTCACATTGAATTCTAAACCCCTTAAAGTGTTTTAAAAAGATTTAAAGTTTTGAGAAATCCTGAAAATTGAGCCCTGGGGTTTTTTCATGAAAAAACCGGGTGGATTGGCCAAAACAAATAGAAGACTTGTTTTTTTTTTTGCAAAATAAAAATTACCATTAAGTTTTACACCCCTGTAAGTATGATAAATAAATTTAAAACTTTGAAAAATAATGAAAATCCACCCGCAAAAAATTAAATTGAAAAAAAACCGGGTGGATTGGCCAAAAAAAAATAGAAGACATGGTTTTTTTGGAAAATAAAAAATACCATAAAATTCTACACGCCAAGGAGGATTTTTAGCAATTTTAAAATTTTGAAAAATAATGAAAATCCGCCTGCAAAAAATTAAATAAAAAAACCGGGTGTAAATGCGGAAAACCGGGTGTACTGCGCAGCAATTTGGACGTCGCCGCTGCGTAAAACCGGGTGTAAACGCGGAAAAACCGGGTTTTTTTATTAATGCCCTTATTTTATTTTATCTTATTTTATTTTATTTTATTTTATTTTATTTTATTTTATTTTATTTTATTTTATTTTATTTTATTTTATTTTATTTTATTTTATTTTATTTTATTTTATTTTATTTTATTTTATTTTATTTTATTTTATTTTATTTTATTTTATTTTATTTTATTTTATTTTATTTTATTTTATTTTATTTTATTTTATTTTATTTTATTTCATTTTATTTTATTTTATTTTATTTTATTTTATTTTATTTTATTTTATTTTATTTTATTTTATTTTATTTTATTTTATTTTATTTTATTTTATTTTATTTTATTTTATTTTATTTTTATTATTATTGTTAATTAATTTTTTTAATTTTTTTTAATCTTTTTAATTTTTTTTAACCAAAACAAAACAAAAAACCAAATCCAAAAAAGAACACTCCAAATTAGGAGTAATTTATATAGTAGGGGTGCAAAAGCTTCACAACTGAAGTATCACTCCAATTCCAATACAGGGGTGGGGAAGCACCATAAACAGGTAGGGCTGTAATGCAGAACTTAGTCAAACTCCTGGAGAGGAGGATGATTACGTGAGCAAATTCAGGAAATTCAATAATTCAACAGAAAGGACCTTACTTGACCCCAGACAGGCAGATTTCTTACTCTTGCTATACCTTGTAGGGAATAAACACCCTACACAGCCCCTATAAAGCTTTTTTGATTAAACACCTATACCACCTACACCACAACCTGACTGTCTTCTGAACAAACCCAGAATCAAATCATCTTGTGAGTGTAAGATAAAGTGCACAAAAGAAAAATTTTGATAAACTAATTTTTTTTTTTTTACTATTTTTTTAGAGCACTTCCAAATCACATAAATCCCCAAAAGAGTCAGAACATCTGACCCAAGAGATAGTGAAGAAGGCAAAGGCTCAGAAAGAGAAAAGTAAAAGTCAAAGTGTCTCTACCCCCATAGTGCAGCCATCAAATGATCAGTCAGACAATGAAATGCAAGCAAGTACCTCCATTGGTAAGTGCAATAAAGCAGCTCAACTAATGACAGCTCAATAGCCAAACTAATCAAGTTGTTTGCATTCTAAGCCATTGATCATGAAGTGCCACAAGAAATGACTTTTGTGCTTGCAACTGCAAGACACCTATGTGCCATTGTGTCCCCGGGTTATCCGGTTTTGATCAAAGCTATCAACTAGTTTAATCCCACCTGGAGACCCTGAAGTTATTTCTCACCACGGCAAAATTTTTGGCATAATTGTCCATGCAATTGGAGAGAATCATGTGATTCCCGATAAAGACAACGTAGCGGTTAAAGATGCGTTACAAAATCTCAAAATCCAGCCCATACTGCTCCAAGATCTTGATCACCCGGAGTGGCCTAATGAGTGGATTTTGCACCTCAACCTGACCAATGCTTGCCAACTACCATCATTTAGATTCCTTGATAATAAAGGGGTTTTCTGCGGTGTTTCAAATAGCAAGGTCTATAATTTTATTTGGAACCTATTGCCGGAGGAAACGGAATTGTCAGTGGGCGACTAACTAAAGTGCTTCCTCAAGTTTCCAGCAACAAAAGCCTGGCTAAGTAACACAGTCCCTGATCTCACAAATCTGCATCTTAACAATGGAGTAAATGAAGACCACACGCCTCTAGCTATCAAGAGTGCCCAAAATTATGCTTGTTCCATCAATGGGAAACCGGTCCTAATGGGGGAGATCTCATTCACGTGAGTGAACACCCTACAGAACACAAGGCAAATAAATTTTGGCTCAATGCAAATTGCAAGGAATTGGCAGTCATCTGGGGCTCAAACAAACTGAAGCTCTGTTTGGCAAAACCATGCAAAATATGCAGCGCAGAAGACCATCAAGGCCCAATATGTGTCTACAAAACTGCCTTAGAAACGGTCAAGCAGACGACTAAGGCTCTTATCAAGGAAGGTGATCATAATTTGACCAAACAGCTGAACACTGTTTATGTAGAACCAGAACACCAACTGTATTGTCCTCCAGTCCAGAGCCGGTCAAATTGGCCCCATAAACCCAAGGGAAAAGCAAACGCGCACAGAAAGGACAAATGACCTCCTTAATGTAAGAAGTCTTTAAATTCTCTCTTTTTAATCAATCAAGTGAATAAGGGCTAACAAAGTATTTGTTGATAGAATTTCTTTCTTAACCTCACTTCCTATTCAAACCATACTTCTACCTAGCGTTATCAACCACTCTGTGTATTTGTAGAGCGTTTCCATATCATAATCTAGAATTCAATCTCAAGCCTCTCTTATTAGACTATTATATCTCACAACACTTGATGTGTAAAGAGTATAATAGTCTAATAAGAGAGGCTTGAGATTGAATTCTAGATTATGATATGGAAACGCTCTACAAATACACAGAGTGGTTGATAATGCTAGGTAGAAGTATGGTTTGAATAGGAAGTGAGGTTAAGAAAGAAATTCTATTGACAAATACTTTGTCAGCCCTTATTCACTTGATTGATTAAAAAGAGAGAATGTAAAGACTGTTTACATTAAGGAGGTCATTTGTCCTTTCTGTGCGCGTTCGCTTTTCCCTTGGGTTTATGGGGCCAATTTGACCGGCTCTGGACTGGAGGACAATACAGTTGGTGTTCTGGTTCTACATAAACAGTGTTCAGCTGTTTGGTCAAATTATGATCACCTTCCTTGATAAGAGCCTTAGTCGTCTGCTTGACCGTTTCTAAGGCAGTTTTGTAGACACATATTGGGCCTTCATGTTCTTCTGCGCTGCATATTTTGCATGGTTTTGCCAAACAGAGCTTCAGTTTGTTTGAGCCCCAGATGACTGCCAATTCCTTGCAATTTGCATTGAGCCAAAATTTATCCGCCTTGTGTCCTGTAGGGTGTTCACTCAAGTGAATGAGGATCTCCCCCATTAGGACTGGTTTCCCATTGATGGAACAAGCATAATTTTGGGCACTCTTGATAGCTAGCGGCGTGTGGTCTTCATTTACTCCGTTGTTAAGAGTGAGAACATGAGTAAGAAAGTGGAACACCTATAAACATGACATGATAGCCTCTTAATTGAGGACTCTAACATTATATTTCTGGGTCTATATGTTAAGGTTGGTTCTCTTTTAAAACAAATAAGTTCTCAACATTTTCATAAAAAATTGCTACTTCAGGGCTATACACTAAATTTATTGAACTTTGAGATAATGACCATATTGGAATAAGGAACATATTAACGTACCTCACCAATATATATCCTCAATAAGTAAACAAAATAATGATGCATAGGACCAACTCAATCATGATACCAACCAAGATGGTAACCATGAAATGAAAAACAAGAATATAAAAACCTTATCACAATCATAAAAAGAAAGCCAAGGCTGCTGTAATAAGAGATACTAACAAAGCTGGATCATCTCATTATTTAAAGCGCAGACAAACAAACCAGACCAAATAACCTGGAACTTGAAAATCTTCTTGCTGTGCACTACACCCAAAACCGACAAAACTGGAAGACAAGTGTAACACATCAAACTTGGATTTCTGTTATAAGTAACCTCTAGGTAAAACCTATCAAATAGGATAACACCAAGTAGTCTACTTGAACAGTATGTCCTCATTATCAATTCAATATAGATATTAATGACCACTGTTACCATCTATCTGTCAGACAACCAAATATGAATGACACATAAACACTAAGTATCTAATAAAAAAGATACACAATTACAAAGGCATAAATCGTGGGCTTCTTAAAATCAAACAATCATGACAGAAAACATAAATAAAGAAACCGGTCCTAGTACCTCCACTACCATTAAGCTTGATGGAGGTGGAGGGCAGGCTTGACTAGGCAAGACGTTTACCCTTACACAGGGGGTAAATAGAAAGTCCTCTCTTCACAATGATGAAGACCAGGCAGTAGGCTTAATTGACACCGGCAATCTGGGGAACCAGGGGTCTTGGTATGCTACTGGAACAACTGCCTCTAGTCTAGGAGACTGAGGACTAGCACACGGTAACACTACCGGGAAAAGAGTCTTATGCCAAACAACCCATAAGACACCAATCCCAAGTTTGTATAGGTAATAGAACCAATAAACTGGTTCATCACCCAACAAAAAATAACAACCTAACCAGCTTGAAATCAAATGGACAAGACTGTCTAAAGGTACAAATGGAGTCACCAAGCACTTATGTCAAAAATAAGGCATGGAACACCATAGGGGCAACTAGATACACCCTAATCAATACTGGGTCTCTAACAAACCCACAACTACACTCAGCTCTACAACACTCCTTACAACACAATGAGGGAATGTATGAAGCCATAATAAAGGTAAAATCAGTCCACCAACAAAACCAGCAGAACCGATTTGACATCTTTATCAAAAATGAGTATGCAGCTGGTCTACAAAAGTCCCTCAAACTGGACTACTGTGGACAACAACAGCTCAGCAAGTATATACACAGAAATAACATTCCATATCCCCAATATGTGGTGCAAGGAATGCTACCACAATATAGACTTTGACTATGGAAAGAGTATAGGGACAAGGAAATTGAACAGAAACAAAAATTCATCAAACCTACCCCCCTTACACTCTCAACCTTCATGACATGGAATATTAATGGAATTCAATCCAAACTCCCCATACTCAAACACTTTATGGAGGAGAAAAAAGTGGCTGTTGCAGGTATTCAAGAACACCTGAGAGCAGTCTACCAATATATTCCTGGGATCAAGAACTATGTTTTTTTTGAAAAACCAAAAGAAACTGGTTTCAGAGGCCACTGTCTATATGTCCACCACAGTCTAACGGCCCATGAAGTTCCAACAACATCCAAACATCTGATATATGTCAAATTGTTTGGACTCACAGCAGAAACACCATGGCACATCCTCTCAGTCTATATGCCCTCAGGAAACAGTAGAGGTAAAGATGGACAGCTAGTAAGGGGGGCAATTAAAGCATGCCTCTCTAACCTGAAAGCTGCAGAGGCACCCATCATCACCATAATGGGGGACCTCAATGATGACCCCACATCAGTCTCCAATAGAATTAAAAGATGCAATCTAGGGGCCTCGGTCCTTGAAATCACAATAGATCCAGAGGCCAATTCAACCAGGAATATAGGAACATCATCAAATAGGTACATAGAGCACATAATCAACACACCTGCCACTAACAAATTTGCAAAAGGTACAAAAGTTGACCAGGACCCCCTGGGTATTAGTGACCATTGGCCAGTAACAATCAATATATCACACCCAACAGATTCAGCCCATACTCCCAAAAAAATGTGGAACAGAAAGCTGATAATGGGACATGGACGTGAACTGGCACTCTCAAACAAATGGGATGTCCTAAACAGTAACAACATTGAGGATGAAGAAACCCTCAACATTATTTCAGGACAGTGGGTAGAAACTCTCAACAGTATTGGAACAGAGCTAAAACTTCTGTCCATCCCTAGAGCTACAATCCCTAAATACTTTGATAAAAGCACCAAGAATAGAGTCATCCAAGCCAAAAAAGCTAGACTACTTTATTAAAGGGCAGTTCTAACAAACAACCACACTGCACTCTCTGACATAAGAAAAAATATGGAAGAACAATGTGGACGGGCAAAAATTGTGGTTTGAAAATACACAAAGAAACTAAAAGTATCCAGAGCCGCATCAATCAACCAAAATATAGTGGAAAAGGAAGGGGCAGATTTCTACCAAGCCATCAAAAGGGCTACAGGAAAATCTACCAACAACCAAGACTACACCCCCTGCTACAAAGAGAAGGATAAATTGGTCACTGAGCCCAAATAAATCCTCCAAGCAAGGGCTAAATACTCAGAGACCGTTGCAGCTGACCCTAGTAGCAACGGTGGGCCAGCTACGCTAAAAATAGCTGTAGCGTAGCGTAATGTTAGCTTTTGTCGCTACGCTAACACAAAGTTACTGTTAGCGGTTTTTTTTTTCAGCTAACGCTACAAAAATTTTGTCAAAAAAAAAAATAGCTGTAGCGTAGCGTTAGCGACTTCAAAAAAAAAAGTTAACGCTACAGGAATTACCTGTTAGCTGATTTGTAGCGGTGTTAGCTGGAACAAACGCTAGGCTAACTGTTAGCGTAGCGCTCTTGTCAGCTACGCTAACTGTTAGCGTAGCGCTCTTGTCAGCTACGCTAACTTTTTGCGTAGCGCTCTTGTCAGCTATGCTAACTGTTAGCGTAGCGCTCTCGTCAGCCAGTTAGCGTAGCGCTCTTGTCAGCTACACTAACTGTTAGTGTAGCGCTCTTTGAAGCTATGCTAACTCATAGTGCCCTGTTGCGGTGAGCTAACTGTTAGCTTAGCACTACACTAACTGTTAGTTTAGTGCTATACTTGCAGGAGTATAGCAATGATGTCTTTTATTGAGGATGTGGTGCTATTAAATTAGTATTTCAATGAATCTGATGATTAAAATCAGGTCCCCAGAACAATGTCATCCCAAGATCCATCCCTTCACATCAAAGGCATTTCAATAAAAATAGATTAGACATCACCATAAGGACATGATCCTAAATTTTGAGGCCAAATGAAGTTTATTTTATAGTTAACAGGGGGGGATGGCCAAATGGAAAGCTCAGAAAGCCACAGTGGATTGTGTTTTTTATGAGCCAAAAGCCACATGGAAAAACAATTTGTTTTTGAAAAAAAAAAAAAAAAGAAAAAAAAAAAAAAGAAAAGAAAAGAAAAGAAAAAAAAAAAACTTAAAGATAGAGATTAAAAATATATGAATCAGAAATAAGTTGTTTTGATTGCTGTACTTGCTCAAGTACAGGAGTCAAAGCAGCATTTTGATTGGGTTACTTGTGCAAGTACAGATTTTTGATTGCTTTACTTGTGCAGGTACAGAAACCTAATTGAGCAGAGTGGACCAGATTTGACCCAAGACAGGGGAATTTATCACTCCCGCTATACTATAAGTAACTGCAACATACCTCATCAGTGTCACCCTCATTGGTGAGTAGGATTTGTGATGAGGTTGACACCAATTAGGTATTTTGCACTCACTTTGAATATAGCAGGAGTGATAAATTCCCCTGTCTTGGGTCAAAGCTTGTCCACTCTGCTCAATTAGGTTCCTGTACTTGCACAAGTAAAGCAATCAAGAATCTGTACTTGCACAAGTAAACCAATCAAAATGCTGCTTTAACTCCTGTACTTGAGCAAGTACAGCAATCAAAACAGCTTATTTCTGATCCATATATTTTCAATCTCTATCTTTAAATTTCTTTTCTTTTCTTTCCTTTTTTTTTTTTTTTTTTTTTTTTTTTTTTTTTTTTTTCAAAAACAAATCGTTTTTCCATGTGGCTTTTGGCTCATAAAAAACACAATCCACTGTGGCTTTCTGAGCTGTCCATTTGGCCATCCCCCCCTGTTAACTATAAAATAAACTTCATTTGGCCTCAAAATTTAGGATCATCACCAGGAAAAAAAAGTTGGAACCTCCATGGAGGTGACTTCTCTATATCCCCCACTTATCCCACCTCTATCTACTATGTATCCTTGGTGTGCACCAATGTTATCTCCATGCCTATCTATTATGTATCACCAATGTATAATGATACATCAGAGGAGTTTTCAAAAAAATTCAAAAGATCCAATTGTTTTTATAGAAATTTCTGAGGCAAGAAATTCTTTTTATTACAACCAATGTTTAATCAATGACAGCTCATAATAAAATAAAACAAATTATAATTTGTGAAATGGAGACTATAGTTTGATCTTGGATGAAAATTATATCCAACCATGGTTTATCTATTACTAAAGTTCTTGGAAAACATGACCATTGAACTCTGAAATAAGCCAGTTATATTTGAAAAGTGCATACATCACCCCAGGAGATCCACCACCCCCACTGCCAACACCTTGGAAGCTGAATTTCTGATATGCACAAGCTTCAAAATCCAAAAAAAAAAACATCAAGTAGCTTGATCAAGTGAAATTCAAGGTTTCAAAAATATTCTTTACAACATGGCTAACATGAACTCCTTGCGGTTTTCAACTCTGGTACAATTGTTGCACAGTCATTCAACCGCAACTAATATTTTATTTTGTATAAATTTGATATTTTGGGAATAAACATGGAAATAAAACCAATCTTGATAATCAACTTGAAGTAAACAACATGATTCATTATAAGCCATTTATTGCAAAATTTAAGTTGAAAAATTCAACTTTTCCTGTTGAAAAGGAACAAAATTTTTATTACATATTCCTTGTCTATGTTGAAACCTTGCATTGTTAAGAATGATTCTTTTGTACCCATCAGCTATTCAATTTGAAGCCAATATGGCATTGGTTTCCCCAATTTTTTTACTTCCTCCATGTTCACAAGTTTCAGAAGAACAGTGATATCATATTCTTTTTCCTTCATCAGATTATTTGTAATTATGGTAAGTGCAAGTTGAACTAAGAACACAAGCGTAAAAATCTCCTATCAAAAAGCATCTATGGAACATGGGCCTTGAATTCTGCAAAAAATCAACAAAAGATTATTCCATTAATTTTGGTGCCACATTGCACATTCATAAATATGTTATATAGATTTTTCTAAAATCAAATTGAATGCCCTAGTTGGAATCAGGAAACACTGTCCAGGTGTAGGATCATTTTTTCCCCCACATATGTTAATATCCATTTGAGAATCACCATTTCAACCTCCTATTAATTTGATATAGACTATATCTCTCATTTCTGTCTCAATAAATTTCAACCTAACACATAATTTAATTTAGACACAACAAGATTTCAGGTGGGGATCAATTTCTTTTTTGATTCTCTCTTCAAATCTGCTTAAATTTATCCCTGTCAAGTCTCAAAAAGAGTTGTAAGAGAAAATATGTTATTGATCCTAATGAAATTTGGCCATTCAATTACATGAGAATTTTTAAATATCCACAAAAACAGCTTAAGTCATTTACTTGGAAGCTTCCCACATGGAAAAGCCCTCTTGGGTATCAAATCTCCTGTATAATTTCGTGGTGTTGTTGAAATATGTATACCATCCTGTTTTGGTGTTACTGCTCTGAATCCTAGATTATCCTTAGATGATACTTTAGATAATTTTCAAAAAACCATGTCAAGTCCTCTGGTAAGTTATGCAAAATTACTGAGAAAGAGCAAGAAATTGAAAATCATGATGATTGGCTTGATGATATATTTCTTACCATATCTCTTACCAATTAAATCTGGAAGCCTTCTGATCTCACCTCCTATCATCACACTCTTTTTTTCCAACTAAGACCCCAGATTACTTATTATCAAAGAATGGTTGACACTGGTCTTGTATTTATAGATTACCTTTTCAGCTTCCATCTGTCATTTTATAATATCAACTTTGGTTAGAAATGATTCACATGATTAGAAAAATGTCATTCTTTTTCCATGAATAATCAATAAATTTTGGATTCAAACAAAACAATTTTGCCATATCCTATGATCTTATGTCAAACCCCAATCTTAATTACCCAATTACTCATAAGCTGGCCACAATTTTCTGTTGTAGATTAAGCCCGCCAGGCTTAAACAGAACCCTTGATTTTCCTTGTTTTCCTGCACATACAATATTTTTTTTTAGTTCAAGCATCCTTAAGCCCGCCGGGCTTAATATCAATGAATTTTGGATTAAAACCAAACAATTTTGATGTATTCTATTATTTTATGCGGGACCCAATCATACTTACCTAGTTACGCACAAGCCCACCAGGAATATCTTTTTTAGATTAAGCCCGCTGGGCTTAGAAACACCCCTGTGCTTCCTTGTTGCCCTACACTCAAAGTCTTTTAGTCCAAGCATTCTTAAGCCCGCCGGGCTTAATATCAATCAATCTGGATTCAAAAAAAAATTGTCCAGATTCTATGATTTTATGTGTTTCCCAAAACTTACTTAATTGGTGAGACATAAAACTGCCACGATTTTCTGATATAGATTAAGCCCACCGGGCTTAAATCCTAACTGAGCTTGTCATTTTTGGCCTGACCCTCGATTTTTTTCGTCCAACCATCCTTAAGCCCGCCGGGCTTAATCACTAAGATGAAGCCCCAGCTCATAATTATACTTTTATGCTACAGTACAAGTGGAAATTTCAGATCTTCCAGGAATTTTTGAAGAGATATTTATCAAGGGAAAATAAAGAGGATGTGGACAGGAATTCTGGATACTAAGACCCAAGTCAGGAGAAAACAAAGAAATACAGTCCGCTAGGTTGCATTGCAGAAAATTACTCATCCAACAAGAAGTATTGACCTTGAGGAAATGCACTTAGATGAACAGATATTTTGATTTCTATATAAACATTAGGTTTGAAATTTACAACAACTTTGGGGTCAGATTGTAGGACAGAAGATGTTGGATTATATGCAAATTCAATCTTTATGGGGAGAATTGAGTGACAGGACGTGAAAGGCGTGATAGATACGGAAACGGAGAAAACAATGAGATATGTGAATGATGAAATTCCAACACTTAGTGAAAATTAAACTCAACTGCAAATTTTTTCATCTGGTTTTTACCTGAATGAAAGGATCTTGAATACCCACATGCAAGCTGCACGCTTCTTGCATAAAGAACAACCACAAAAATATTTATTTTTGGTTTGATGAAACTTCAATGATTTTGTGTATAAGGCAGCTCAAATATTGCATTAAAATAACTGATTGGACATTTTCAAGGAGAGTGCTTCTCTTTGCACGTGTTATTTTCACTAGCCTTGGGGGGGGGTAGGTTAGATCAAACCCAAGACACTTATTTGGTAGAGACCACATGAGAAAATGATGAATTCAACCCTGCAGTATGATATATTTTGAAACTGGATACATATGAGTGGATTCAGATAGCCAGAAATCAGGCATAAAACATATGTATCCCTCTGCTATCCCTTTAATCAAGTGATTGATATATGTTGGATACAAAGTGGAGACAGCGTGGTGAAATAAAAAGACCTTGTTTTCCCTGAAGCAAATCCCTCTCAGGCTTCATAAATTAGGGGGGTTTGAAATTGCCCCAGGAGGGCGCGCAGGTCCCAGGACCCAGGAAAAATATAGCTCCTGGAAGCCCTCCTGCGGACCTGGGCTCCTGCTTAGCCGGACCCTCCAGGAGGGTCTCTCCAGGCCTGCAAATCAGGTCGAACTTCGGTTTCCCCTCCCCCCAGATTTTCACCCCCGTAATAACCCAAATCCTCCAACCCTTGGCCCCATTTCCCAACAGCCGGTTCTGCAATTCGACCATCCTTATCACCAACACAACCGACAATGCCAGCGAAGCAATTGATCACGCCGGCAACTACATCTCGAATTCTGCCTGGTTCCACCCCAACTACCTTTTCCGGCAATGGCCCCTTGACTAACATCACCCCAGCAACAGCAAAAAAGAAAAAAAACACAATTCAGTGGGACACCAATGGGTTGAATGGCGCCTCTAGCATCCGAATTCTTCTCGATTGGCTGGCCACCACGGGGAAATTCAAGCGTTGGCGTGGCGAAATCAAATCTGGACTGACGAAGTCCTCTTTGGCTAACGAAATACTCGCCGAGATGGCCAACACTGGAATCTCTCATTGCGACAGCAAGGGGATCCAGACAAAAATACAGGAGCTACAACTATCTTATGGGAAGGCCAGCGACTACCTCCAAAACACTGGCTCTGGTGTGACTGACCACAACGTTACGAATGGTGCTAAAAACCTCAATGGTAAGCAATTCTTGTTGCCATTGATAACCTTCATTCTTCCCCAACTGACTGCTATGCTCTTTGACTTGGCCATCAGCTGTGTTAGCCAAGATTTGCCGTTACTGGGACAAGCTGGACCCCATCATGTCCCAACGGACATGCTCGAACCCCCCAGTCACCAACGAGTCAACTGCGGTTGACATCCCCAACCTGTTGGAACGACCAACTGCAACTGAGGCCATCCTCAAAGAAGCCAAACTGATTCCCCCTGGCTCAGCTCCCCCCACCGCCTGTCCACAGGCCCTGTCCTCTGAGCATGAAGAAGAGGCACTCGCACTCACCTTGGCGACCTTGGATTCAAGTTCCACCACCGCAACCCCAAACGCTCGCTGAACTGGTTATCTGAAAAGGAAAGTGCCTTCAAAGTGTGAGTACGCACCTGCTCCCCACTTACTTACATGAACTGAATTCTCCTATGCATGTATGTAGGTCTCGAACCCCTGGGATTGGATCAGATCCTAGCAGAGAGCAGCAAGTATTGTACTAAGCTCCTCGAATCTCGTGATCGTCGTGATGCAAATAAACTGGCCGCCGACCACAAGCAAGCAAAAATGGCCGCCAAGAAAGATAAGAAGTTGCTGGCATTGGAGGATCGGAAGTTGCGAGTGGCAGAGATGGAGAGGCAGATGAAGGTGAGGCAAGCTGAAATGGAGGAGATACGAGCTCGGATCACAATCATGTCCAAGTTACAGAAGCTGGGCCAGAAGCCCAAGGAGATTAAGAGATACTTAGCGCGGCAATTTGGTCAAGGTCCCCAGCTTCAGGGATTGTCAGGCGGCCAAGATGATAATCTCTCCAAGGAGCTTGACTCTGACAGCTCTGATTCCAGCTCCTCTGACTCCTCCAATTGCGATGGGTGATATTCCTTGTTTATGTTTTAGTCCTGACTCTATGTCATGTCACCCACTCCTTGTTATGCCACCCACTCGATGTTATGCCACCCACTCAATGTTATGCCATGCTAGCTTACACCCCCTGATTGAAGACTTCTTCCATTATTCTTCCTGATGAACCATCAGAGGTGTGTGCGATTTGATATGTAAACAGAGTCTGCTCAAGAATAAATTGAAATCAATAATAAATTGAAAATTTTGTGGTGGTGAGCCAACTCGTACTAGGCTTTTAAGTGAGATGTAATACATATAAGTTTAATTGTGCAATACAAGAATTTCCCGGCTGAAATGTACAGATTATTGGTGAAACAGTACACCAATAAAGTGCATTTTCAAGTGCCATGTTCCTTACTGTCAGCCAGGTGGGGATCAATCCATCCTCACAAATACACCACAAGATTTAGTAGGCCTTCAATTGCCTCACGTTTTCAACCAACATGGGCAAATCACTCTTGGACTTACTCCATGTCAAGTACGATTTCCTGCCTCCTCCAACAAAAAAGGCCCAAAAGAAAGAAAAGGAACCTAAAAGGAAAAGGAAAAATCATATGTCACAAGAAAACAATAATGTGGATTCAACCTTCATCGCCACCTCAGGCTCAATTGTGGAATCACGCATTCATTCAATACACAAAGAAGAAGGCACATTGCAACCGGAGCCGGGCTCTGCTCCAGTCAATTTGCGAACAGAACTATCTACCGAACTATGTGCCAAAGGAATCTCTTTTCCAAGACAGGCAGACGACACCGACTTATTAATTCATCCTGCGTTCCGAGAATACCCGGCTTCCAAGCTCCTGGGAATGAGCTTTGATGTAGAACAGTTGCCATCGGATGACGAAGTGGCACTTGGTTCTTCAGGCGAGTATCTTGTTTATTTCATAATAAATAATTCATACTGACATCTGATTGATCTAGGTGACCTTTGTGTATTTTGCGACGACATGCTACCCAAACATCCGTCAGACAAACTAGTCAAAGCGGGTCGTGATCTCATGAGCAGGCCCCATGTTTGCCCAAGTGCCCAAGGATTTCACTGGGAAATGTGAATGCGCTGCATCTTCCAGTGAGCCTTAAATTTTCATTATGTCTGCTCATCCTTTGTCCTGATGTTATAATCAATCCAATCCAGTTCCCTGAGACCGCCGAATATTGTAGAAGACATGAAGATGAGTGCACCATTATACCCATGGGACTCAAAAGGGATGGCCGAGTCAAATAGATTTTACAACTCTTGAGAGGTGAGTTCATCTGAGTGCATCACATATATATGCCTCATGATTGTCAGATTAACATATTACTTGGAAAGTCGAGTAAGAGCACAGACCAATCACCTTTGGGCCGTACTCCACAAAGAAACAAAATCCCACTTCCTTGAACACGCTCTTCAGATGTGGGCCAAACTTGGTGCGACAAAGGCACAGAGTGCAATTTATGACATGGGAACTTACCAAATTGAGCAGCCAGGATAGTAAGTGCCACTTGTGTCATTACACAGGTTCATCATACTAATACTTTGTCAAATCTAGCTATGGGCCACGAGGATTTGAGATTATGTACAACACACTCCACCAGATATATCTACACAAGTACCATGGCCGCACTATCTCTTTAGCTCATCCACTTTCTCCCGAGTACACCTTGAGGAAGGTTTTGATTCCTGAAGCAGCCCTGGGACTCATCTCAAATGACTTTTTCATACCAATAGACCATCCACTAGCTATGGACACATTGGAGCAAAGCCGCACATATGGCAATGCCATGTTCCCTGATGAGGATTAAGTATAATTAAACAGTTACTAGTATGCCCCGCCATTATCCCTGAAGGCCAAAGCTTGTGCCACAATCTCTTCCTGCTTCCTTCTTCCCATTATGTTTCCTGCCTGTGCTGGTTCTCTGTTATCCTCCCCTTCATCTTCTGTGCTTGCAATCTCACCAAATTCTTCCACATCATTGTCCTCGGGTGTTGATAAACGCATGCCAACGGCGCACGCCAACGCCAACCCGCACGCCAATTTTTTTTGGCGTGCGGGGCCTACACGCCATTTTTTTTTGGCGTGTGAGACCCACACGCCAAAAATGGCGTGTGGTTCCCACACGCCATTTTTTTTTGGCGTGTGGGCCCCGCACGCCAAATAAAATTGGCGTGTGGGCCCCGCACGCCAATTGTTTGGCGTGCGGGTCCCCCCTCGCTCACATAATCGAGTGGGAGGGACCACTCGATTACGTGAGCGAGGCCGGCCGTGCGGGTCCCCCCTCGCTCACATAATCGAGTGGGAGGGACCACTCGATTACGTGAGCGAGGCCGGCTGACGAGGTTATACAACCTCGTCAGCCGGGAGGACTTCCTCCCGGCCGGCGAGGCTATACAACCTCGTCGGCCAGGAGGAAGTCCTCCTGGCTGACGAGGTTGTATAACCTCGTCAGCCGGGAGGACTTCCTCCCGGCCGGCGAGGTTATACAACCTCGTCAGCCAGGAGGAAGTCCTCCTGGCCGACGAGGTTGTATAGCCTCGTCGGCCGGGAGGACTTCCTCCCGGCTGACGAGGTTATACAACCTCGTCAGCCAGGAGGACTTCCTCCTGGCCGACGAGGTTGTATAGCCTCGCCGGCCGGGAGGACTTCCTCCTGGCCGACAAGGTTGTATAACCTCGTCGGCCAGGAGGAAGTCCTCCTGGCCGACGAGGCTATACAACCTCGTCGGCCAGGAGGAAGTCCTCCCGGCCGACGAGGCTATACAACCTCGTCGGCCAGGAGGACTTCCTCCTGGCTGACGAGGTTGTATAACCTCGTCAGCCAGGAGGAAGTCCTCCCGGCTGACGAGGTTATACAACCTCGTCAGCCAGGAGGACTTCCTCCTGGCCGACGAGGTTGTATAGCCTCGCCGGCCGGGAGGAAGTCCTCCCGGCTGACGAGGTTGTACAACCTCGTCAGCCGGCCTCGCTCACGTAATCGAGTGGCCCCTCCCACTCGATTATGTGAGCGAGGGGGGACCCGCACGCCAAACAATTGGCGTGTGGGCCCCGCACGCCAATTGTTTGGCGTGCGCTCCCACACGCCAATTGTTTGGCGTGTGAGAGCGCACGCCAAACAATTGGCGTGCGGGGCCCACACGCCAAAAAAAAATGGCGTGTGGGAACCACACGCCATTTTTGGCGTGCAGGTCTCACACGCCAATTTATTTTGGCGTGTAGACCCTACACGCCAAAAAAAAATGGCGTGTAGGCCCCGCACGCCAAAAAAAATTGGCGTGCGGGTTGGCGTTGGCGTGCGCGCTTGGCGTGCGTTTATCAACGCCCTTGTCCTCACCTTGATTAAGGAAGTTGTGAAGGACTACACATGCCTGAAGTGACCCAAATATGTAAGTTCAAAGGTGAAAGTAGAGAGACAGGGAAGAATATCAGACGCACCATGATCCATGCATTCACCCGGATCAAGTCTTTCTTGCCCGCCACCCGCACGCGCAAGCCCTTCAAACTTTGGAACCTGTTTTTGAGTAGTCCAATGCAGTTCTCAATAGCTACTCAAACACCAGATACGTGGCGGTTAAATCCATTTTGTTCATCTGTGAGGGGCCTGTGCCTAGCACTTTTGAATGCTGGGACAATGTTGGATGTTGGAGTAAAAGCAGAGTCTGCCAATAGAAACCCCCCAGTAGAGAAGAAATTTTCAGGAGATGTTGTGAGGCCACTATTCAATGTGAGACGTTGGTCATGAGAGCATCCCGGCCATCCAGTGTAGACATATGTGATATTCTTTGCTTGGTCACAGATCAGAAGTGTTGCAATCCCGTATGAGCCTTTCCTGCTGTAGTAATCTTGTCCATCTTTCTCGGGGCAGTTGTTTAGCGTGATTAGAGTGCCATCTATCAGTCCTACACATCCATCACACCCCACTTGCTTGAAACCTAAGGAAATTTTCTTGCGCAACAATGCATTTGGCCAAACAATCAGTTTTCCTTGGAGCCCTAGGATGGCCATGAGGCACCGGTTTGTGTATAACTTGACTGTCCCTTCGGCGATTCGAAAGAAGGGCGCAAGCAATCCAACTGATACGCCGTTACCATTGCATCCCAGCCGATGGAGGCAGACCATCATTTGCTCGACAACTGGGCGTTGAGGATGATTTGAGCTGTTGTGAAAAACTGGGTTGTTGCTGACTTCCTCGCAGAGTTTCATAAAAGATGGTCTGCTCATGCGGAAGTATCTCTTGAAACGGATGTCGTCTATTTGATTAAGCAAGAAATGATGATTATCAGGTCCCCGGGGCACTTGAGCTCGTGGTCCTAAATATTGTTTCTGCGTAATTGACAGGAGGTTTTGACATTTGTCTTCTATTAGACTCATTGAGGCGTCCTCCAGGTCCATGGCATCGTCGTTGGCTTCCATCTCCGTCTCTGACAATAATTCTCCCCCTTTGCCCTCAGATTCTTCTGCTTCGGCGTTGTCTAATACATGATTAATTGCAATGGTGTTGAAATTCTGTAATCCACAGTACTCTCTTAGCAACACATTAGGTATGGACTTGGTAGCCTAGTTGGTAAAGGCAGCACTTCTAGTATAGTGTCTTAGCTTCTGCTAAGGTCGCTGGTTCAAATCCTGCCCAAGTCAATCATTTTCTGCTAAATGTCTGAAAAATGCTTTGTTAATTCTAACACGATTAACAGTCAAAATGTGCTATGCGCATACTATGCATTTACATGAGATATGCAATATGCATTTATGCAATATGCAACTTTGGGATATCCTTACTTTGGAATATGCAATATGCAAAATCCACTTATGCAATATGCAACTTTGGGATATCCCTACTATGGAATATGCAATATGCAAAATCCACTTATGCAATATGCAGCTTTGGGATATTATCCTACTATTCTATGGAATATGCAGAATGCTATGATGCAATATGCAATATCCACTCAAGCCATATGCATTCTCATTGTACAAGACTAGCTAGGATTGATTGACTTATGGGTCTCCTATTCTCCCACTGTGGATTAAGGAGGTGTGTTGAAATTCTGTAATCCACAGTACTCTCTTAGCAACACATTAGGTATGGACTTGGTAGCCTAGTTGGTAAAGGCAGCACTTCTAATATAGTGTCTTAGCTTCTGCTAAGGTTGCTGGTTCAAATCCTGCCCAAGTCAATCATTTTCTGCTAAATGTCTGAAAAATGCTTTGTTAATTCTAACAAATGGCCACCAGTTCCTCCTTAATGGACAACTCAAGCGTTGTGATCAGTCTTTTTCTCTTCGAGGTGCGTACCATTTTGAGCTGGGTGATATTAAAAAAAAGGAATTTGGAGTGGCGCAAAAGGGGGTACGGCACAGCAATGAGTGGGGCCCACGCATTCCGGGACCCCATTTTGCAGGTAAATATTCCCAAGACACCATGAAACAGTCTCAGGAGCCTGTTTCATGGTGCATTGGTAAGTTCGGGGCATTCAAAATTCAGCCCCCAGGTGTGTATTTTTGGCGGGTGATTGCTTCCTGGAATCCAGGGCCTGGAAGAGCTCCTGGGGACTTGGGTTTCAGTTTTGAACCCCCCTATTATGATCAACTCTGGGGCGTTGATAAACGCACGCCAAGCGCGCACGCCAACGCCAACCCGCACGCCAATTTTTTTTGGCGCGCGGGGCCTACACGCCAAAAATAAATTGGTGTGTAGGGTCTACACGCCAAAATAAATTGGCGTGTGAGACCCACAAGCCAAACATGGTGTGTGGTTCCCACACGCCAATTTCTTTTGGCGTGTGGGCCCCGCACGCCAAATAAAATTGGCGTGTGGGAGCGCACGCCAAAAAATTGGCGTGCGGGTCCCACACGCCAATTGTTTGGCGTGTGGGGGGATCCCGCTCACGTAATCGAATGGGAGGGCCCATTCGATTACGTGAGCGGGCCGGCTGACGAGGTTATACAACCTCGTCAGCCGGGAGGACTTCCTCCCGGCCGACGAGGCTATACAACCTCGTCGGCCAGGAGGAAGTCCTCCTGGCCGACGCGGTTGTATAGCCTCGTCGGCCGGGAGGACTTCCTCCTGGCTGACGAGGTTATACAACCTCGTCAGCCAGGAGGAAGTCCTCCCGGCTGACAAGGTTATACAGCCTCGTGCCAGGAGAAAGTCCTCCCGGCTGACGAGGTTGTATAACCTCGTCAGCCGGCTCGCTCACGTAATCGAATGGGCCCTCCCATTCGATTTCGTGAGCAAGGGGGGACCCACACGCCTGGCGTCCGCTCCCACACGCCAAACAATTGGCGTGTGGGACCCGCACGCCAAAATAAATTGGCGTGCGGGGCCTACACGCCAAAAAAAAAGGGCGTGTGAGACCCGCATGCCATTTTTGGCGTGTGGGTCTCACACACCCTTTTTTTTTTGGCGTGTAGACCCTACACGCCAAAAAAGCATGGCGTGTAGGCCCCGCACGCCAAAAAGAATTGGCGTGCAGGTTGGTGTTGGCGTGCGCCGTTGGCGTGCATTTATCAACGCCCTCAACTCTGACAAGAAGTTTTTAAATAAATTTTGAAGGGTTATGTGGGTAATACATTACAACTTTTGTTCAAAGAAAACCACCTGAAAAACCTATCCATTCAATTCACTCAGCTTAGATGACACACTCTACTATAGTAGAAATAAAGATTCTGACCTCTTTTGAATTTTGAAGAACCGCTAAAAAAAGAGGCACACTCTGAGTGATTTCATGTATGATCCAGTATTTTTGAGCTCTTAATATATTCCAACGAATGATGATATCATATTATATTTACAGAAGATTTCACTGTTTGTGGGTTTCAGTTGGTAACTGAAACTCAACATCAAGAATTTAACCTTCCAGGTGAAATCCCCAGGAAATTCAATCACAGAGAAATTAAAAATCCCTTGAATCAATTATACATCTGATAAACAGATAAATTGTGCTGGATGAAACATTTTGATTGAGTATATGCTCAGTTGCTTTGATTTTCATATGAAAAATTTAGAGCTGTTCATTTGGATCATAAACCTCTTATTTGATCCATTTGAAACCATGATTGCTGTGAAATTCAAGCACACTAGCTCTTTGGGCCAAGAAATTTAGCTCATGTATTTCATTTCCTCTATCAAAAGTCATCTGCTCTACAGTACTCTTTGGAGTTTACTGTTCAGAAGCAATTTCCAGGTTCAGCCTTCTCTATCAACAGATACACAAACTTCAAAGATTGGATAATAAAACCACCCCATAAGCGCCTTGCTTACATACTCCCATCATCCTCCAGACAAACCACCAATTGTCAAACTTGAATTACATTTTATTTAGGATACTAAATTGGATACCATATCCCATATATACCAAGCAAGACATTGGTTTCAATTTCTTAAGGAAGCTGTTTTATCATTTGAAGTCATGGTTGATGTTACGATCCAGCTGAGCTTGGAGGCCATGATTTGAAATAGAGGATATTGTTTGTCCATTGTAACTATTTCCACCAAATTGATGAATCATGGAAATTAATCTCTCAATTTTGCATGGAACAGAGAAACCGCTATTAAGCAGTCCCTGATTCCTTAGTAATTGGGAATACCCATAGAATGCATTTGGATAGAGGTACTTCAGTCATATTTTGGAAAATTTGTGACATTTTACTGAAATTTCCAGCTTCAAATTTCATCAGAATCCATGATTAGAAAACCAAACACAGTTTCAGGTCAGAATTGATCAATTTTAACCATTGAAGAACTAAATATGCAGGTCCTGTGGATGATTAGTTGAAGTCCACTCAAATTTAAGCTCTTTTTTCATGGAATTTTCAGGATAAATATAGAATTACGCCTATTAGCTATGATCAATTCACAATAACCATATATTTAATTTATTATCCAGGATTTGGAGTTTGTTGGAATAACTGTTACTAAAATCAAGCTGCATCAGTTTTTTGACCTGACAGTTGTGAATTGCTTCATTTTATCTTCATACTTCCCCTCACCATCTTTCACTACAAACATTGTTCATTTTTCCTCAGGGTATATTGATCAAAAAATCAGGTATATTGATCAACTTTTCAATTTTTCCCCTTTTTTTTTTTTTTTTTTTTTTTTTTTTTTTTTTTTTTCCTCATGCAGCAGCGCTACCATTCTTATCAGGAACTCCATGTGTAATCAATTGTTTCAATTGTTATCAACTCATTTCCCATTTCTCTGATTCACAGTTTTGCTGAATTATATTTCTCGGAGTCAAGCGTTGGTTAGATTTGATAAATTTTGATAGGTTAAATTAGATACAATTACAATCAAGTATGTACAGGAGTTTTTACAAAGAAATTATTTATGTACAAGGAAAAATGTGATTATAAATGAGGACTAATTTCCGGGGACCATCTCCGAGTTTTTACAAATAAATTATTTATGTACAAGGAAAAATGTGATTATAAATGAGAACTAATTTCCGGGGACCATCTCCTCAAGTTCCTTAACCAGGGCTCTAATTTCAGGTTTTGAGCGCAACTTCAAAGCAGATCTTTGATGCTTGGTGAGGGAGTCAAGCCATTCACAATCAAAGCATGCCTTTGGAAAATTGGATGGTGGTTTGAGCTTGCTTTCAATTGGCAAAGAAACATTTGGACGCTCCCGGGCTGCAGCACCAGAAGAGCCTTTCGGGGTTGCTGCTATCATAGCAGCCTTCAAATCATCAATTTTACGCATCATGCAAGAAATTTTGTGATGTTGCCATGGGATTGATCAAACGGTGCATTTTTTGGGATTTCTTTTTGAATAAGCAATTTGGATCATTTGAGATACTTCATCATTGGTATCATTTTCACTGCATGCGCCTTCAACAATTGGAACAAGGCCCAAAAGCTTTTGATACTTGCTTAAGGTTGCAATTTGGGCGTGTTGTAGCTGCCAGAAAAGTTTGGTTTTGTTAGTCCAGGAATATATTTAAGCAGTCAATTCAATTGTTGCTTACATTAACCAATCTAGAAGTGCGCCAAGCAGTCTTGTCTTGTGCTTCTCGTTGACTGTTGGACCACTTATCCTCTTGTTGATACCTGATGAAATTTGTTTAGTAAGGAGAGGTGAATCAATATGATAGGTAAACAAAGCATCAGGAAAAAACTGACCGTCTTCTGAGTCACTGGGTAACATGGAGATGAATGGCATTTTGGATGCTTTCCTCTTTCAGACCTTTGGGAACAATTCCAGTGTACTCTTTGCATTTGACCAGCTCAACAAATGTCTTCACGGCCAGATCAAGCAGATGCTCATTATCAGGACTGTTGATTGGTTGGTTGAAATTTGGGCGGAAGGAATGAACTCCGGCGGCAGTCATCATCCTGCGCATGATGGCCAATGTTTTGGGGGTAGCGGATGGATGACCAGGACCATGAGGATACGGGTAGTCTGGATCACTCAAGAGATCCTCCACCTGATCATCAATATCCATGCGCAATTCCTCTTCATCATGATGAGGTAGAGTTTTGCTTTTTGACCCTATCAGGGTGGCAACATGTTGTTGTATCAAGCGCTGAAGATCAAAGTTGAGTTAGCAAGACGTAACATGTGGGGGACAAATGGAGACATACAGTGAATTCCCCTCCTTGTGGTTTTTCATGATCACTAGTCAAATTTCATCAAGTTTATTGGGGATTTACTTACCATTTGAAAAATTATTAATTAAATATATGGAAATACTTCAACTTTGGAGCAGTCATGTGAAAACAAGATACCTCATTGATACATTCTGTTGAAGTGGGGGATACAGTCAAGATACAGTGTTGATATGTTGAGGATGGGTAAGAGATAAGCGAAGGCACCTCCATAGAGGTGCCAACTTTTTTTTCCTGGTGCATGTCCTTATGTTGATGTCTAATATATTTTTATTGAGATGCCTTTGATGTGAAGTGATGGATCTCGGGATGACATTGTTCTGAGGACCTGATTTTAATCATAAGATTCATTGAAATACTAATTTAATAGCATCAAGGCCGCACAACAAGACATTTTGTGCAAGGGACAAACATTTTTTTATTTGCCCAACCACCTCACACCAACTATTGGTAAAATAAACCAATATGTAATCCACCAAAAACATTCTTTTCTGATTTTTCACTTTTCTGGATCTAAAATTTTGGTCCTGGTTTGAATTCAAACACAAGAAAGAAGATGGATTTCTCTTCTAAGAGCTTTAATGCAGCAGGATTTTACCTGCTGAAGCCATAAACACAGCTTTTATACAGCAGCCATGTTAACTTGTGAAACTAACAGTTAGCAAGCAAAAAAAACCCTCTATTTGAGCATAGTGTAATGGGAGAAACTTCAGCTAACAGCTAACATCTAGCAGGAAAAATATCAGCTAACAGCTAATATTTAGCGGAAAACATATCAGCTAACAGCTAACATTTAGCGTAGCATAGCAATGATGCCGCTACGCTACTGAGAACTTCAAAATCTGTTAGCGCCAGAAACATTACGCTACCTGTTAGCGTAGCGGTAAATTTTCCCCGCTAACGCTACAAAAAAATGGACAGAAAAATTTGTCGCTATGCTAACTGTTAGTGTAGCGGAGTGAAATTTCAGCTAACGCTACAAATTTTCTGGGAAAAAAAAAACCGCTACGCTAACACTTAGCGGTCAAATAGCGTAGCGTAGCGTAGCGGCCCACCGTTGCTAGTAGAATATCTAAGGATTCCTGCAAATGTCACCAGGGTAACAAACAATACCTCAAACACTCCTGTGCACATAAGCAGAAGAGCTGGCGATGACACCACAGCAGAAGATGAAACACCCCCTTCTGGCCTAGATGCTGATGCCTTCCTGATGGCCATCAGACACATACAAAGAAACTCAGCACCCGGCAAAAGTGGAGTTTTGGCTATACACCTTAAACAATTACTTGAAGTGGAATGCCAACTCCAGCTGAGTAAGGACTGGGAAAACCCGCAATTGGAATCCTATTGCACTAATAAATATCCTAAACCCCTAAACTTCACAGCAGTAGCCCTGGATAGATGGAAAATCCCAAAAGGTTTACTCACCCCTCTGTTAATACATCTGCACAAAGTAATACAGGCTTGTATCAAACTCAAAACACAACCGGCAAACTGGAATGAGGAGATCCTCATCACCTTACCCAACCCCGGTCAAGACCCAAGGTGGCTAAAGAAAACTAGAGGCATAACCCTATCATGCACAGAAGGAAGCCTACTACTAACTATATTGGCTAGAAATATTGCTGATATGCTTGAAAAAAAAGGTTTCTTTACTGAAGCACAAGCAGGTTTCCAATCAGGACAGGAAGCCATTGCCCAAGTGGTAGGTCTAAGTGAATTTATAAACCAAAGGAGGAACCACAACCTCCCCACCTTTGCACTACATATTGACTTCAAAAAAAGCCTTTAATAGAGTACCACATGAGTGACTCTGGTTTAAAATTGCCAATGCTGGTATACATGAAGATCTGATCCAAATAATCAGGAAAGGATATGAACATTCCACAATCCAATGCAGAATGGGATCCCAACTGTTGAAATGCTGTAATCCACAGTACTCTCTTAGCAACACATTAGGTATGGACTTGGTAACCTAGTTGGTAAAGGCAGCACTTCTAGTATAGTGTCTTAGCTTCTGCTAAGGTCGCTGGTTCAAATCCTGCCCAAGTCAATCATTTTCTGCTAAATGTCTGAAAAATGCTTTGTTGATTCTAACACGATTAACAGTCGAAATGTGCTATGCGCATACTATGCATTTACATGAGATATGCAATATGCACTTATGCAATATGCAACTTTGGGATATCCCTACTATGGAATATGCAACATGCAAAATCCACTTATGCAATATGCAAAATCCACTTATGAAATATGCAGCTTTGGGATATTATCCTACTACTCTATGGAATATGCAAAATGCTATGATGCAATATGCAATATCCACTTAAGCCATATGCATTCTCATTGTACAAGACTAGCTAGGATTGATTGGCTTATGGGTCTCCTATTCTCCCACTGTGGATTAAGGAGGTGTGTTGAAATGCTGTAATCCACAGTACTCTCTTAGCAACACATTTGGTATGGACTTGGTAGCCTAGTTGGTAAAGGCAGAACTTCTAGTATAGTGTCCTAGCTTCTGCTAAGGTCGCTGGTTCAAATCCTGCCCAAGTCAATCATTTTCTGCTAAATGTCTGAAAAATGCTTTGTTGATTCTAACACCAACTATCTAACACCTTTATGAGAGAGATAGGTTTAAGAATCACCGACATGTCACACCTGTGACATAAACTTATTTTTCCAACTCACCCGACTGACTCGTGTCACTCATCAAGACTCAAGTCATTCTGATCATCAACCAACTCAACTTCACTCAAACATCTTCAACCTCAATCTCTCATCCTCATCTAACCCATCTTCCAAAATTCTCTTCTTCCCTTTTTCCCTTCTCTTCTATTCCTTCTCTTCCCTTCCTTCTTCTCTCTCTCTCTCTCTAATATAGTAAATTGTCCGTTACTGTCTGGTGAGATTCTCAACTACTATTCTATCTCTTTAACTCACTTGCTGATTCATCTTCTCCCAGCTCTTGTCTGTCACTTGTGTCCTGTCTCTCCTCATTCTGTCTAGAATTTAAATCACATATTCCTGTGTCTTCTGATGTTGGTATATTTCTCTTTTTCTTCCTTCTATCTCTTGTCCTGTTGCTTGTTTTCTAAAACTTCTTTCTTTCAGTGTGCGGCTCTTTTTAGAAATTCAGTCATCAATTCAATCTTCTTTTAATAGGCACACAACAAGGCTTCCCCCTATCTCCAATCCTATTTATTATTTATGTTAATGACATACTTCAGAAAATATCCAAAGGAATACAGGTACCCGGACTCCAAGAACCAGTAAAAGGTTTTCTCTTTGCAGATGACACCTTTATCTTTGCCAACAATAAAGAAGAGGTGCAACCAATCTGTAGAATACTTAAGAACTACTGCAGCCTCTTGCATTTTTCCCTTGGGCATGACAACTGTGTTGTGGTTGAATATTACCCATCTACCCCCACCACTCCTCCCAACATCCAATACTTCTCTGGTAATGGGGCCATAAATACCGTGACCACTTACAAGTATCTTGGATGTATGATTCCAAATTCCATCTCCAAAAAAGAGGAATATCTGGCTGAAAGGGATCATGCAAAGAACCTAGTATTACGTGCAGAGAAATTGTTTTTCCAGTGCCTGCCAATTTTGTACAATACCACCAACATACACCTTCTCTCCAAAGACCAAGTAATACAAAGCTTTATAATGGCAACAGGGACATATGGTGCAGAATGGATTGGCCTGTTTCAAAAACAAACATGGTCCATACACCAGGTAATAGACAGAGCAGAAAAATTAGCCTATGGCCTCCGGGACAAAAACAAATCCCTCAACACACTGCTTCTCAGTCTAGAGCTAGGAATAATCCAAGTTTCAATACACTGCGCTATCCAGAGGTTGAGAATATGGAAAAAAGGAACTGATCTCAAAAAAAATCTGAGAAAACTCATACTCCAAAAAGGTTCCCCTACAAAAAAGAAAAAATGGTCCACAAATACCCCCAACACCCTTCCTAAATATTGGTCTAAAATTGAGGCAAGAGGACTACAGGAAGAACACACCCTATGCCCCACCTTGCTCTGGATTGAAGACATGCTAGGTCTGCACAACCTGTAACACCAGAAAGCTCTGAAACCCCAAGGGGATGATGAAAGGGTAAATGGAAAACAACAGAAATGAGATTACAATAATAAACTTATCCAAAACCCACTACTAGATTTGGAAGTTAGCAGAGAAGCCAAACGGCGCAAATCACTACACAGGTAAAACCAATACAGCTTTGGTTTAACCAGCAATTATGTACACACATCAATAATTATGCCCAACCTTGTACAGGGTGTAAAATATCTTAGCCTCCTCAGGATGAATGCCCTCCTTAGGGCACAAACACCCATCCAATCACTCAACGCACTGGGTAATCCTGTGAGCCTGTGTCTCTTGAGTTACAACAGACCACAATGATTTGGGGGGAATGAGTAACAAATTACTTAGTAGGGAAAATAAACACTAGTTATACAATAACAAAGAAATGATCTTAATTGATCTGAGGAGCTTCCAACTGAGGGTCAGCCTCTTATTCCACAAATTAAACTGGGAGAAGGGGCCTGGTCAAATGAAACTGAAGCCAGCCAATCTTTTTCTGGTCAAAAGAAACTGACACAGGGATCCTTAGATGGAAACCTGGTTGATTTTCCCTGATAAAATCAACAAAAATGCAAGGGGATATGATCTAGGAGTGATCAAGCAATCCAGTGCTATTTAAGGCTTTATCAAGCAGGATTTCATCCTATGGAGTTATTCCAATAATGGTTTGCCAGTGATTTGGTAGGAAAAGGAAAGGGGGGAGGATAAGACAAAACAGACAGACTAGAGATAAAGGATTGGGGAAAGAGTTGAAGAGGTAGCAGAAGAAGGGACTCACTGGTTGATTACTGGGAAGTAATCAGAGAAGTGAGGGCCTTACTTAATATTCGAAAACCTTGGTGAGGAAGCTGCTTGAGGTCAACTGGTTGAAGTCCTTTTTCTGAAGTGTGTGGTTGTTGTGTGGTATTCTGGAGTCTGTGTATCTTCTGGGGTGTAGAGGATACTCAGACTCAAACATTTTCATGGCTTTCTGACATAATCAGTGCTTGCTTGTGGTCAGCTTGCATCTGAAACATTGTGTAGCAGTATTTAGAATAAATTCACCAATAATTCAATAACTATATGAAGGAGTAAGATATAGAGACAATGCTCAGATGTAACTAGGGCAAAAATATGATGAGAAAACAGCATCTGAAGTCAAAACAAGTGAACATTGAAAACTGTAAAAGATATGATTATTTTTTGGTCTTACAATGTGCTTAAGGAAGACTTGTAGGCTAATTGTATTAGCTCTAAGGCTGACATTCCCTACCACCAAAAGAGGTTGAATCTACTGGATGTAACTTAATCAGTTGTTCCTTCTTTCACTCCTGAATCTACTTAGTAGTGTGCTAGATTCTGGCATGTCTTGTTCCAATAGCCACCCATCTTGGTCAGCGCTCATCCCATTGTATCTGGCTAGGTACATTTTCCCATCTCTGTTATCAAATCTTAGCCTGTTTTCTCTCATGAGGATCTTTGAGATAACTTTATCTTTGGTGTATTTCTCTAAGGTGGGGATGACTACTTTGACTTGCTGCCTGAGAGGGAACTTGGTGACATCAGGTGAGTGATATGGTTTTACCAAACTGACCGGGAAGGTGGGGTGCTTCCTGCTGAACTCTTCTGTAAGGTTAACCTCTACTGCATTCTTTCCATGCAAGGCTTTGATCACAAAGGGCCAGAAAATGAGTCTCTCATCTTCTTGGGACCAGAGAGATTTTTGAAGTTAGTAGTTGAGATGAGGACTTGGTCTCCTACTTTGAACTCTAGTTCCTTATGGGTCTTGTCCCATCTATCTTTGTTATAGGCAGTAGCTTCTCTAATGCATTGTTCAGAATTTTCTCTAGCTTTATCAAACATTTTCCCATAGGTGCATGCTGTGGGATGGATGTCAATATTGTCTTGTGTCAGCTTGCTACTAGTTCAGAGACAACCTGACTAGAACAATAAATAAAGTAATAATTAATCAATAAAAATACATATGAAAGAGAAATTATTACATAAGTAATAATACAACATAAATTATAATAAACATAAGGAAAACATGTTAAAATAGAAACATTATTAAGTAGTAATAATGCTAGAAACAAATATAATAAATAAATAAATAATAAAATAAATAATAACTCATTAACCTTTGAGATAAGTGAGAATATTATTTCATATTCTGAAAGAGCAAGTAAAATAACCTAGGGTACCTCAGCCAAAGTACCCTAGAAAACTTACTCCTTCTAATAATAAAATTAACTTAAAGAATACTCCTACTAAGCGCTAAAATACTTACTAAGTATAAACATATGTAATATGAGAGTATTCTAATAAGTAGAACTCCTCAAAATACGGGATAATTACTTAAATAAACTATGTAATTATCCTTTGAACACATAAATAAAATATTAAATAACATTTGACATAAATATCACGCTGTTTTATAGTCTTTGTATTATTATTAACTTATACAAATACATACAGTATAAGTTAAATAATATAATAACACATGAAAGACACGAAACAGGGGATAAAGGAAACATAAGAATACTTCAAATAAATCTAAAAGAACTTGTACAATTAAACTAAGTGACAAGCTTATTTAATCACGGGAAAATAATAAATGTTGACACTTTTCCCATGATGTTTGCTTGTCAAATAATTGAATGGAGAGCTGTAAAAGCGCCCTCCATGCAAGTATGACAAGAACTCTCATGGTACATAACCTTACATATGAAATAACCAAATTAAACAGAAATAAGATTCTGTATTATAATTTGATTATTTCTTTTTTATTCTATTGATCAAGTAATCAATACATGTTGTAAATCAAACTAAGAGCTCTTGAAGCGCCCTCAGATGATGTTTACAGATGATTGACAGACTGTATTAATTATTGACAGCCTGTACATGTAATAATTTGATAAACTACATCATTTATTTCTACTAAGGATAACTCCTTCCTTGTAGTGTTCCCATAGCCAAAATAACACTTGATGTTTCGCCATCAGGGCTCCAGAAAGGCATTTAAGAGGCCCTTTCTTCCCCCTGTATTTTGATTCCCCAGCTTTTATATTTACCATCAGCATTCCACCAGTCCAGCTTACTAGTGTCCTGCCCAGTAAATCAGTCTTCAAGACTTCAAAGCCTCTTTTCCTCAAACCCAACTCTGTCCAGTCATCAAGCCCACCTTTCCAACCGCTTCCAGCTGTCCAGTTTACCTTAAGAAAGCCCCCCCTCCTCCTCTTAAAGCCTACAGTAAGTCTTGTTTCACTAGGAGTTGTGGCCCTTTCTTAGCCACTATTTTTACTGGGCACTTAAACACCCCTGCTTGCAGGCCCCAGTGTAAAAGGTTACAAAGCTTCTGTGTATTATCACGAACACCTTTGGAGGGCATCCAAAACACCCCTGCTTGCAGGCCCCTCCCAATTAAATTTATAATCTTTTAATATTAATAAAAAAGATTAAAACCTCTAAAATAATTTATTACCTATTATTTTTAGCCTTGCACCTTGTGTAGCTAGAAGGATATCAGTCCTTGGCATCACAGAGCGTGACAGTCTTGTTTGATGAAGTATTTTGGGAGGTTAAGGAGCCAGCCTTTTTCCAAGATAGCAGGTGCTTTACCTGTAGTAGAGTGGGCTCTGGTGCTGTAAGTCAATTCCAAGATGGGTAGTAAGGAGACCAAATCATGAGTATATCCATCATTGTCTTTGAATTCAACTCCATAGGCACAGAACCTCCTGATCATATCCTCTAAGGTTAGAATCATCCTTTCAGCTAGCCCATCAGTCTGAGGGTGGTAAGCAGTGGAGAAAGAAAGCTTTGTGCCTAGCATACTATGCAACCCAGTCCAAAATTCAGAGGTCAATTTAGGATCTCTGTCAGTGATAATGACTCTTGGTATTCCTGTCCTTGGCATAACTCTTTTCCAGAAAAGTAAGGCTGTGTCCATGGCAGAGTCTTCTTTAAAACAAGGAATGAATATTGGTGCTTTGGAATACCTGTCAACTACCACTAAGCAGGCATTATAGCTAGCTACTCCTCCTGGTGATAAAGAAGTTACCCAGTCCATGTTGATTATATCCCAAGGCTTGGAAGGTTCAGCTATCTTCATCAGTAATCCAAATCTTTTACCAGTTGTTTTGTTTGCCTTCTGGCATCTTTTAAAGGAAGCACAATAATCAATAGTGTCTTTTCTCCAAGTAGTCCACCAAGCTGTATCAGCTACTTTCTCTATGGTTCTGTCTTCAGAAAAATGACCAGAGTAAACACTATCATGACACTCATGAAGGATGGTGTTGATATTAGGGGTGTCTACTATAACTATCACTGAATTATGCTTCTCCCTGAAGTAGAGGAGTTCATCAAAGAGGGAGAATCTTCCTTCTAAGTATGACTTCTTCCATAGTTCTTTTAAGGAATTTCTGAGGTCATTATCTTTTGGGTCTTTCCTGAGTAATTGCAGTAGGGTCAGTGCATTCTTTTCCTTCTCATAAACTTCTCTAACAGATTGAAAAAATTCTTTGGGGAAAGTAGAGATGTGGATGCCCATGATAGGTAACTTGGAGTCATCTTCCTGATCTTCAGGATCATAAGTAGGTTTGCTGGGGGCATTTGGGAGAGCCCATCTACTAAGACCATCAGCATTCAGCATTCTTATGAATCTTACCTGCTCTGTGTTGGATGGTCATGTTTCCTCTGTATTCTTGAATAGCAATTTTCCATCTCAGCATATGTCTGTTGGGAGTCTTCATATTAAGCAGAGAGCGTAAAGCTGTGCAGTCTGTGATCACTTCAAAAACACTCCCATCTAAGTAATAGTGCAGTTTTTCCAGGTCCCAAACAAGACAGAGGCATTCTAGTTGGCTAGCTCCATATCTAGCTTCACTATCTTTCAGTTGCCTGGATATAAAGACAATAGGGCCTTCTTTCCTCTGTCCATCTATAACTTGGACTTGATGCAATGCAGCTCCTAACCCTGTCATTCTAGCTTCAACATAGAGCTTAAAAGGTAAAAGCCAGTCAGGAAATAAAAAAAGGGGAGCAGTGGTGAGCTTTTTAACTAGTGAATGATAAGCAGATATCCTTTGATGAGTCATTCAAAAAAACAACTTCAAGTCTGCACAACTCAGTTAGTGGTCTTGCAATCTCAGCAAATCTATCTATATGCTGTATAGAATACCCAGCAAAACCCAAGAATGATTGGATCTCTTTCATATTTCTGGGAATGGATTTAAGTAGCACTGCTGCTACCTTGTTCAATTGCTATTCCAGAAACAACTTGACCAAGGGCTTTGATTTGGTTGAAACCAAATTGACACTTCTTGAGAGAGATCTTCATGTTCATTTGAATAACAATATACCAAATCCTAGCAATTCTGGTCAAGTGTTCTTCCCATGTGTTGGAAATTATTATTATATCATCAATATAGATAATGACCCATTTCTCATCTAACTCCCTCCCAAATTCTGTGTCCATCATCCTTTGGAAATGGGAAGGGGAATTTTTGATTCCAAAGGGCATTCTCAGGTACTCATAAATTCCTCTATGGAGGATTATTCTTAAGAATTGTTTAGAGTCTTCAGCTATAACATTTTGATGGAATCCTTTCAAGACATCCATGCTAGTCAGGAATTTTTCTTTAGCCAAGTTATTGAGAGTTTCACTGATTTTGGGAATTGGATATCTGTCAGCAACGGTGTAGGTGTTCAAGGCTCTAAAGTCTCCTACCATTCTAGACTTGCCATTTTGCCAGGCTATGATTACTGGAGTAGTTATGTCAGCCACCAAGATATTACATACATTATGTAACACTTGAAACTGCAAGCTGAATAATTAATAATATTTAATTATATTATTTTTTATTTTATTTTATTTTATTTTATTTTTTACTTTATTTATTTTACTAGATTTTTTGATTATAACAGAAATTATACTCAACTGTTTCAACAATTGGTATATAGTGTAACAGTTAAGAACAAGCCTAGAAATATCTGGTTGATGCATAAGGCTCTGTGTTAAAGCCACACTCATGACCACATGTAAAATATAATAGTAAAATTATTTAAGAATTATATCTATTTTTTGTCAAAAATCCAAGGAAATTTAATTAAAGAAAATCCTTGGCAAATTAATTTTCATACATGCAATAAATGGATAAAGAACCATTTATTGGTTTAGTTTTTTCCATGAAAATCCTGGAAAATCCCAGCATAACCCATAGTAATATATACTATAAGATTACATATGTTTTAATTACATAACTTATGTAGTATGTATTAATTACATAAGTACATGTGGTTTTAAATTACTGATCACTCAGGGCAAGCGCTTTGTCAAGCTCTGGTCCCTAGGAAAGTTATTCACAAGTAATACTTAGTGAAATAATTATTCATTGCTGAAATAATTATTTCCCACTAAGTAATTTATTGTGAAATAATTATGGGGTCAGTCTACATAGGAATGACACCATTTTTCACATCAGATCACGAACAGGGTGCTCAGTTCCCCCTGGTGATCTTACCCTGATCACTGCTTCCAAGAAGCTTGTGAAATAATAAATATTTTATTATTTAAGAGGAGTTTTCTTCACTAAATTTGAAGATTACCTCCCCATCATTTTTAACATATACATAGATAACTTATTATAAGCTACCAAGGCGCTCACCTTCTCCTGTAAGTAAGGAGGAATGGCCTTTAAACCTTATGTACTATCTTCTTAGTTAAGAATCCTCAACAAATCCCCCCCAATCAATTAAATACTCTTTAATTGGATTGGAAGAACCGTGTATAAATCTGGTTAGCCCTTCTGAGGATTTATTCCCACAACAGAAGTTTTGGTGTTCTTTTGTGATACTTAGTGTTTTATAACACTTAAGTTATTATTTTTTATTGTTATTTGCATTATTACACTTTATAAGTGTATAATATTCTTTTAGTCCTTACTGTACACGCCACAACAAGTGGAGTAGTGTTGAAATTTGAAGGCAGAAACTGAGTTTACATGTGTTTAAACCCGGTTTCAATCTTAATCATCATTTAATTAGTCTTTTAATTTAATGATCCTAATGAGTCTTCTTTGTTAATCATCACTCTATTTCTTTCTTCTTTTTTCTCTTTCCATCTTCCTTTTTGCAACATAACTCAATTCCTTTCTCCTCAACAAACACATTCCCATTCCCATCTTTATCATCTTCCTCACTCTTACTCCATCCTATTTACTTATCGCTTCTCTCAAACCAACGCCGATTGACGTATTTCTCAAACCGTTTTATTCAACTCGGCTCGTCGACTCCTCGTCGACTCTATCTACTCATTGGTCAGAAATCAATTGTGGTTCACTATCTATCTTCTACTTCATCGCAACCCACTAGCTCTTCATTGTTTGTTCTTCTTGTCTCATTCTCAGTTTCTCCTTCATTTCTTTATCTGCTTTTGCTTGCTGCCTCACGCTGAACATTTCTCTTCCTCTTTACACTAGCTTCTCCTATTCTTAAAGAACTTCTTCATCTTATCTCCCTTCATAACTTAAAACTATAAGCCTAATCTTGTTCAAGTGGTATGATTAAACTTTTCTATTAATATCTCTTTCTATTTCTTATGTATTTTTTTCTGATAATTGTTTTCATTTCTAGTCTGGTTTTTGGTCAACAGTAATATCTTTATTGAATTCAAATACAATTAACAGTCGAATTCGCTGCCACCAAAAACCAGACGCTTCTCTTTCAATATGAACTCGATCAATTCTACAGTTATGAAGGCGACCTTGGAATCAATTCCAATTCTATCCGAAGACAACTATTCCAGCTGGAAAATTCGAATTACGATTCTTTTCAAGCTAGGAAAAGTCAAGGATCAAATGTTCAACGGTCATCCTGCTTTAGATGAAGAAGACAATACTATGTTAGGAGCTATCATTATGTCGAAAATATCTGCCGGCACCCATACCAACGTCGTCAATTCCCTCAACGCTGAAGATGCCCAACTTCTCTGGCAAGCGATTGTGAAAATATTTGCTTCAGCTGAACCCTCCAATTGAGCCAGGGTTTACAACCAATTCCTGAGCATCACTTACGAGACTAATCGTATAGACAAATTCGTTACGGACGTTCGTGGTTGCTTAAATAAAATGGAAGACGTTGGGATCGTGTTTCCCGCGGATCTTATCACATACGATTTATTACGACGATTGCCTGCTAGTCTAGAACATATCAAGCAGGCCATCACCCACTCAAAAAATGGAGAAGATATAACTCCCGAGGCCTTACTTAATCACTTAGAAATTCTTTGCAATGACTCAACAATTTCCAATAATACGAAACAAGAAACTGGAGCCATTGCCATGTTTTTGAGAGAAGGCACTTTCTGCTCACCCAGAAAGCATAATCAGCGAGCTCCTCATCCTGAAGATAGGTGCTACATGCTGCATCCCAAGCTTCGACCACCTCCAAGAAATTATTACGCGAAAAAACCTCAAGGCTCCAACGTTAGCCTTTCCACCTTCAATTCTCATTTTCATTCAGTCTTTATCTTGGACTCGGGATCATCCTCTCACATGGTCGCTGACAAGAAGTTATTCGTTGCTCTAGACGAGTCCAAAGGAGGAATGATAAATACAAGTTGCGGCGATAGTACATTAAAAATTGAGGGAAAAGGGACTATTTCAGTACAATTTTGTGGAGAACAAATTCTATTTCACAACGTCTTATTATTCCCTAAAATCAATGCAAACCTATTGTCTCTTCGTCATCTCTTACTTCAACAATGTGAAGTTATTTTTGAAATCAACAAGTTCTCTATTCTTAAGAGTGGTTGACCGTTTCTAGAAGGGTTCTACCAAAATAATCTTCCTGTTCTTAAACTTCAGCCACTCCGATCCCAGTCATACTTGTCCTCTTCAGAACTCATCCATAAGTCTCTCGGGCATACTAGCTATGGACGAATCAGACATAAGCTTGGCATACCCGTCAAGGCTGATCTAAAATGTGAATCCTGCGCCTTGGCCAAGATTACTAAAGCTTCATATAAGCATAGGTCTTCTCGTGCTTCAAGACCGTTTGAGGAGATTCACTTAGACTTAATCGGTCCAATTAAACCAATGTCTTTTAGAAAGCATCAGTATATTTTAACGATTGTCAATTCTGCTTCAAGATTCTGTTCGGCTGTCCCCATCTCTGCAAAGTCTGATGTGTTCTCAGTTCTCTCACAATTGATTGACGTAGAAGCGAAGCGCCTAGGATATTTTCCTAGTGTAATTCACTCAGATAGAGGGACTGAGTTTACCAATAGCGAACTCGAAAACTATTGCATGAAACATGTCATCCGCCTTTGATTCGCCGATCCGCATACTCCACAACAGAATGGACTGGCTGAAAGATTCAATCGTACAATATTGGAGTCGTTGAGAACTGATTTACTTGATTCTGGGTTTCCAAAAAATCTGTGGAGCGAGGTTGTCAGCGCCTGTGTTCTCGTCATGAATCAGGTACCTTCTCACAAAAGCTCAAAGTCTCCCTACGAGTTATTCAAATTATCATCTATACCAGTTTCCTTCTTTAAACCAATTGGTAATCCTGTAGTGGTTTATTCACACAAGAAGAAAGGAAGACTTGATCCTAGAGGTGAAAGAGGGAAGTTATAAACCCCGAACTGAAGTCTTATAAAGCTCTCACTGAAGAGGGTTTAATTATCTGTTCAAAGAATGTGACCTTCCTCGATTATCCAAGCCCAAGCAACTCAAAAGACGACTGGAGCAATCTCTTAATTGAGGAAACACCTCAGCTCCAAGAACCTCAGTCAAACGTCCAAGAAGGTATAACTCAAATCAAGGAAGAAGAAGATGCTGTTCATGAGATTGAAGATGGCGGTGTCAAGAGGGAAATAGAGGAAATTTCTTCCCTGGATCATGGGTTGTCAAGCGGCGAAGATGAAGATATTGCTGAAAGCCTGATTCCTACACCAATCTCTTCATCTGTTCGAGTCTTGCGGGAGCGAACTAGCCAGATCAAACCACAAAAATACTCTCATTTCTCGCATCTAACGACGGATCCAAAGAATTTCCTGAAGGCTACAACTGGGAATAACTCAGAGGGATGGAAAGAGGCGGTGGCTGAGGAAATCAAAAGCATCGAATCTCATGAAGTGTGGACCGATTGCTTCAGTACTCCGAAGAAGGCTCTAAAGCACACATGGGTGTTTAGAACGAAACCTGCTACTGTCTCAAGCAGGGAAAAGAAGAAGGCAAGGCTTTGTATCCAGGGCTTTTCAAGTGGTCCATTGTTGGAGGTATTTGTTGGGAACGAAACACTTCAAATTCTTACTGAAACCTAACCCAAACGACTCCTCTAGTCGAATCAACTATTACACGGATGCAACTTGGGCGGACAATTAAGAAACCAGAATTTCTCAGAGTGGTTCTCTCGCGTTCTGGAAATGTTGTCCCATCCTGTGGAACAGTAAGAAACAACGGAACATTACCTTATCATCAACCGAAGCAGAAATGAACGCTCTCTCAGATGGGGAGCAAGAAAATCAATGGCTTGCTTTCTTGGTGGAAGAGCTGTGGAAAAATCAGCTGAAGCCGACTCTCTTCCATATTGATAATAAGGGCTTGCTGGAAAAGATGAAAAATTTCGGTTCAAATTCAAAGACGAAACATCTCGACATAAAAATTAAAGACTTGCGCAAGAAATATAAGAATGAAGAAATCGACGTCAATTTAGTCTCATCTGAAGACATGCTGGCTGATTCATTAACAAAGGCTGCTCCGCATCAATCCTTATTCAAACTTCAACAAAAATGTTTCTCCAATCCTGTGTCATCAAGCAAGGAGGGGTGTTGAAATTTGAAGGCAGAAACTGAGTTTACATGTGTTTAAACCCGGTTTCAATCTTAATCATCACTTAATTAGTCTTTTAATTTAATGATCCTAATGAGTCTTCTTTGTTAATCATCACTCTATTTCTTTCTTCTTTTTTCTCTTTCCATCTTCCTTTTTGCAACATAACTCAATTCCTTTCTCCTCAACAAACACATTCCCATTCCCATCTTTATCATCTTCCTCACTCTTACTCCATCCTATTTACTTATCGCTTCTCTCAAACCAACGCCGATTGACGTATTTCTCAAACCGTTTTATTCAACTCGACTCGTCGACTCCTCGTCGACTCTATCTACTCATCGGTCAGAAATCAATTGCGTTTCACTATCTATCTTCTACTTCATCGCAACCCACTAGCTCTTCATAGTTTGTTCTTCTTATCTCATTCTCAGTTTCTCCTTCATTTCTTTATCTTCTTTTGCTTGCTGCCTCACGCTGAACATTTCTTTTCCTCTTTACACTAGCTTCTCCTATTCTTAAAGAACTTCTTCATCTTATCTCCCTTCATAACTTAAAACTATAAGCCTAATCTTGTTCAAGTGGTATGATTAAACTTTTCTATTAATATCTCTTTCTATTTCTTATGTATTTTTTTCTGATAATTGTTTTCATTTCTAGTCTGGTTTTTGGTCAACAGTAATATCTTCATTGAATTCAAATAAGTAGAGTACAGAAAGCTGACACTCCATTAAGAGGCTTGAAACTAAATTTCTTTCTTCTGTTCTCATTTCCAATGGTGAAATACCTTTCTTTACTATTAGTGATGTCAAACCCATACAGAGACATGTAATCATTTCCTAGAATAAGATAATTGATCCTTGCATTCTTCATTACTATAAACTCAGCAACAATTCTGATGGAACCTCTGGTATGAGGGAAGATAACTTGGAATTCTACAATTCCTAGAGGTTGTAATTGGTCACTAAAACTGTGGAACTTTGCCTGAGTTATAGGCAACAGATTTGCTTCCCAATCTGGTTGAATAGAATTCAGTAGAGTGGAGCTGATGATGGAACAAGAAGCTCCACTATCTAGTAAACAGTTAAATTAATTCCCATTCATGAGGATACTAGTAATGTTCTGCAGGCCAATCAAGTAAGCTTTTCCTCTGTCAAGTTTGCATCTCATGAGTCTAGCATCTTCTACATGAGAAATCTGGCAGTCAGTAGACCAAGTTTGAGGTTGGTGGGATTCAGCTTGTATTTCAGGTATGGAGAATTCAGGTGAGGGATCACATTCTATGGCTAAGAGGTTGAATTCACCTATGAATTCAGAGTTACCATCTTGAGATACAACTGCTACAAAGTGGTTCTTATCTTCATTCTCTCCTCCCTGTTCATCTTCAGCAGGAAGAGCTTGATCATAATCATATTCTTCACCATTCTGAGGTTCAGCTATATCATCAACTGAGACATCAGCATCCACATTATTAATGCTGTTCTTACTCTTGGGGCATTCTCTAGCAAAATTTCAAGTCTGCTTGCAGAAATTTCAGCTGACAGAAGAATTAATTCTAGGGGCAGGAAGGGTATTGGGAGAAGTTTTAGTAAGAGGAGGATTTGCTCTAGGAGTCTCAGCTATTCTATTATTATTGTTCCAAGATGGTCTTGGGGGAACATTGTTAGCTTTATAACTCCTTAAGGCTCTTTCAAGGACCTCTTCTACTATAATTAACATTTCCTCAAATTTCATTTCTGTGTCTTCTTTCTTGGACCTGCTTTTGACAGCATGCTCCAAATTACCAGCGCATTGTTTCAAAACTTTCACACAGATAAGATACTCACTGATATCTGGTTGGTAAGCTCTGAGCCTTTCTCTCTGAGTGTTGAACCATTTGTGTACTTTCTTGTTCTCAACGCTAAAGTAGTCTTTCTCAAACTCTTGCTGCATCTTCCATTTCCATTTATGGGTGCCAAACTTATTCCTGATAGCATTCTTCCACCAGGCCCAAGACTTCTTATGGTGTTGGTCTCTGATACCTAGGTACCAGTTCTTGGCTGTGTCAGTGAAAATACCAGTCAACCTTCTCACTACCATATGGTCCAATAGTTAATAGTCTTCTACAAAGAATTCAATATTCTTGAGCCACATCTCATGGTTATAGGGTAGTTCACCTGAGAATTTCTCCCAATCAGAGCTCTTGGGGATAGCTTTCCATAGTTCTTTCCTCATGTCCATAAAGGACGATGAAGGGATCTTTTATGATGACCGACGAGGTGTCAGAACTTGACCACCAAGATGAGTGAATCAGAAGAGAGTCACACCTTTTATGATGACCAACGAGGTTTCAGAACTTGACCACCAAGATGAGTGAATCAGAAGAGAGTCACACCTGAACGTCCGCAACGAGATGAGTGAATGGAATCGAGTTGAGCAAATGGAGACAAGTGAAGTATGAAACTTGAATGTATTGCTATACACACCTTTTATGATGACCGACAAGGTGTCAGAACTTGACCACCAAGATGAGTGAATCAGAAGAGAGTCACACCTGATACAAATGATGAATGAGATGAATGAACAATATAAGAGTGAGAGATATGAGTGAAATGATAAAAAGAAGTTCACACCTGAACGTCCGCGACGAGATGAGTGAATGGAATCAAGTTGAGCAAATGGAGACAAGTGAAGTATGAAACTTGAATGAAGAGAGAAATACAACTGAGTAAAACGAAGTTGAAATAGTTCCCTCTAGATTAGGTTTCAACGTTGTCTATCATCATTTGCGCAATCAATGTTCCACAGTCGTGCGCAGTGATTCGTGTAGTGAGCATGATTACCAGTGACATGTCAATACCCCCCCGTGCTCATTACCTCTGAATCTGTAATTCAGAAATTATCTGATGATGCTTCTGTCGTCCAAGTGCCTTTGTGCACATTTCGGCCTTCATCTTGACAGTTGAAATGTACTCAAGCTTGAAGAATCCGGTGTCATATATGTCGCGGATCCAGTGAAAGAGGACATCAATGTGCTTGGTGCATTGTTGAAAGAGAGGATTGGTTGCTAATGCTATTGCGCTCTGGTTATCGACGTAGAGCTGATAGCGAACCTGAAATTTGTTATTCAATGATTTTAGGAGCTGATCAAACCACACCAACTCCTGAACCCCTTAGTATAGAGCCCTGTATTCGGTTTCAGTAGTTGATGTTGACACTGTAGCTTGTTTCTTAGACCTCCAAGAGATGATGTTGCCGCCCAGAAGTGTGATGTAACCGGGCGTTGATAAACGCACGCCAACGGCGCACGCCAACGCCAACCCGCACGCCAATTTTTTTTGGCGTGCGGGGCCTACACGCCATTTTTTTTTGGCGTGTAGGGTTTACACGCCAAAAAAAAAGGGCGTGTGAGACCCACACGCCAAAAATGGTGTGTGGTTCCCACACGCCATTTTTTTTTGGCGTGTGGGCCCCGCACGCCAAATAAAATTGGCGTGTGGGCCCCGCACGCCAATTGTTTGGCGTGCGGGTCCCCCTCGCTCACATAATCGAGTGGGAGGGACCACTCGATTACGTGAGCGAGGCCGGCCGTGCGGGTCCCCCCTCGCTCACATAATCGAGTGGGAGGGACCACTCGATTACGTGAGCGAGGCCGGCTGACGAGGTTATACAACCTCGTCAGCCGGGAGGACTTCCTCCCGGCCGGCGAGGCTATACAACCTCGTCGGCCAGGAGGAAGTCCTCCTGGCTGACGAGGTTGTATAACCTCGTCAGCCGGGAGGACTTCCTCCCGGCCGGTGAGGTTATACAACCTCGTCAGCCAGGAGGAAGTCCTCCTGGCCGACGAGGTTGTATAGCCTCGTCGGCCGGGAGGACTTCCTCCCGGCTGACGAGGTTATACAACCTCGTCAGCCAGGAGGACTTCCTCCTGGCCGACGAGGTTGTATAGCCTCGCCGGCCGGGAGGACTTCCTCCTGGCCGACGAGGTTGTATAACCTCGTCGGCCAGGAGGAAGTCCTCCCGGCCGACGAGGCTATACAACCTTGTCGGCCAGGAGGAAGTCCTCCCGGCCGACGAGGCTATACAACCTCGTCGGCCAGGAGGACTTCCTCCTGGCCGACGAGGTTGTATAGCCTCGCCGGCCGGGAGGAAGTCCTCCCGGCTGACGAGGTTGTACAACCTCGTCAGCCGGCCTCGCTCACGTAATCGAGTGGCCCCTCCCACTCGATTATGTGAGCGAGGGGGGACCCGCACGCCAAACAATTGGCGTGTGGGCCCCGCACGCCAATTGTTTGGCGTGCGCTCCCACACGCCAATTGTTTGGCGTGTGAGAGCGCACGCCAAACAATTGGCGTGCGGGGCCCACACGCCAAAAAAAATGGCGTGTGGGAACCACACGCCATTTTTGGCGTGCAGGTCTCACACGCCAATTTATTTTGGCGTGTAGACCCTACACGCCAAAAAAAAATGGCGTGTAGGCCCCGCACGCCAAAAAAATTGGCGTGCGGGTTGGCGTTGGCGTGCGCGCTTGGCGTGCGTTTATCAACGCCCATGTAACCGGATTAAGATCGTCTATTGTCAGAGCAGTTTGCAAAGTCTGCATCTGTGTAAACTGCAAAGTCTGTCAAGTCTCCAGTGCCGTCGAGCATGATACCATAGCCGGTTGACCCAGACAGATACCGTAGAAGATGAGGGACTGCATTCCAGTGCGATAGTCCAGGGCGTTCTAGATGTTGGGAAAGTTGGGAGCATGTGAATGATATATCTGGCCGGGTAGACACGGACAGATAGTTCAGAAGTCCGATGATTTTGCGATAGTTTATGTTGAGCTTAAGAAAGGCCTTGTGATCTTCATCAGTTGCCCTGACGAGGCATGTGTTGGCGACCATAGGTGTAGAAGCTTGACGACACTCTAGGAGATTGTAGTCCTTGAGAATCTTCTTTGTGTATGTTTCTTGAGAAAGATAGAGTGTGTGTGAGCCATGACGAGTGAGTGTTATACCCAACAGATGTTTGGCCTCGCCAAGGTCTTCCATGGTGAATCGCACTGAGATGAGTCTTTTGAAACGATCAACATCATTGCTGATGATAATCATATTGTCAACATATACATGTACAACACACTCCCAGCCTTCCACTTGAGACACGAAAAGACATGGGTCGGCGGGAGAAGATTTGAAGTGGATAGTTGAGAAAAATTCTTTCAACGCGGAATACCATACCCTTGGTGCTTGTTTTAGCCCATAGATGGCCTTCTTGAGAAGAAGACAATGACCATTGGGAACTGTTAAACCAGCAGGAGTCCGAAGATAGACTGTTTCCTCGAGGTCACCATTCAGGAACGCGTTTTTGGCGTCCATTTGGTGGATGTCATGACCTTTTGACAGACCAATAGTTACAGCCGCGCAAAGACTGGCCGCCCTTCCCGTAGGCGCATACGTGAAAGGACAGTCCTCGGCTGCTTGCCTGCTTCCTTGTGCGCACAGGCGTGCCTTGAATTTCAGCAATTTTCCAAGGGTATTGGATTTCTTTTGAAAAACCCAAATGGTGCCTAAGAGTTTGGTTGCACAAGGAATCTTCACTACGTTCCAGACAAGTAGCCTTTCCATCTCCCCAAGCTCAGCCTCAATGGCCTCTAACCATCTCTTTGCATCTGGTGATTCTACAGCTTCTCGATAGGTCTTTGGAATCTCTGATGCAAAGAAAGCCACAGCCACCGCAGCGCGGCATTTATAGTTGAGAATTTGAGACTCATCTATGTCACCGTTGATGTTGCGCGGTGCTTTGTCGGAGGTGATAAGATAATTGTAGCCTGGTCTGGAAGGACGTTGTACTAAAGCATCGACTTCACTGGTGTTTGAGGCAAGGATAGTCGGTTCTTGACAGGACTCTTCTGTCTGGCTAGCCGTAACTTCCTTGAGATCAGCGTCCGATTGTTCAAAATCAGAGTGTTCCAGGTTGGATGGGGTCTCCTCAAACGTTTCAATGAAATCCGCAGGAAGGGAAGGGTTGGTTAAATCCGATGTATCAGCTGAGGAGAAAAGGGAGACTCCTGGAAAGCTAGTCTCATCAAATTTGACGTCATGACTACGCTCAACCTTTCCTCCTGCCGTTAGAATGCGCCAGTTGTGCATTCCCAGCTGATAGCCCATCATGATTCCCCTTCGAGCTGTGTCGGTGAATTTTCCGACCCAAATGTGGTTAGGAACATTGATGTATGCTTGACAACCAAAAGGTTTAAGACTACTTGTATCAAAAGAGGTACCATACCATAGCTTGTAAGGTGTTGACCAGTTCAAGGTACAAGTGGGAGTGATGTTCTCCAGAAACACAGCAGTGTTCACTGCTTCGGCCCAGTATTTGGTGGGAAGTGAGGATTCTTTCAACATCGCACGAGCTTTCTCAGAAGTCGTCCTGTTGCCCCTTTCAGCTACTGAGTTCTGCTGTGGTGTATATGGGGCGGTTACTTGGACTTGAATTCCTTTTTCGCTGAGAAAACCAAGGAACTCTTTTGAATTAACCTCGTCGCCTCCATCAAAGACAACGGTGTGTATGTTGGAAGAATGGTGATGTATTACTTCAGCATAGTATTTCAGAAAGAAGGAGAATGCCTCTGATTTCTTTGATAGTATGTATACATGACGGTATCTAGTAAAATAGTCGGTGATTTTAAAATAATATTCACCACCTCCATACAAAGGTGGATTGATTCGCCCACTCAGATCCATGTAGATGTATTGGAGTGTTCGTGAGGCAATTGGTAGCTGAGAAGGAAATGGAAGTCGATGGGATTTTGTCATCAAGCAGTGATCGCAGTTGAACTTCGGAACCGAGATACCATGCATTTTGCTTAGAGCCTCGGCGCTTGGGTGTCCTGACCTGCTGTGAATACTGTGAATGTCAGCGAGAGAGATCTTCCTTGCTGAAGACAATGGGTGAGACAACTGACCGGTGTTGTCAATGGTGATGCGAACTCGAGGAGTGCTGTTGACCAACGAAGCGTTGAAGATAGTCTTGCCGCCGCGAGTGACTGTGAATCCCTTTGTAGTGCAGTTTTCAATGACACATTGATGCTCAAGGAGTCTGCCTAGACTGATAAGAGTCCCATTCAGTTTTGGAACATGAAGGGCTTTAAGATTTATAACCTCGCCATTGACTGCTTGAATTGGAATAAACCCTTCGCCGATAACGTCAAGGTTGTTTCGATCTGCTATCTCCACTCGAGATGAACGAGATCAATAGTTAATGAAATTTTTCCGGTCGGAGAACATGTGATGCGAAGCACCACTGTCAAGGTAACTTAGCTTGTAGTCATTGTTGAATGTGGATCGCCGGGCCGTGCACCGTAAACCATCAGCCGTCGCTAAGGAGGAACAATCACCTTTGCTATTGGATGCCGGCGTAACTGCCTTTTTCGCCTCCTTCTTCTTTTTCAGCATTCGACAGTCCTTGGCATCGTGACTCGCTCCAGATGAATGGAAACCGGGCTTGCAGCGTGTCCACTTGCGACTAGATGGCTTCTCAGCCAAGAGCGCTGTATCTTCTGACTGGACTGTGGCCGTCGTTGAGCAGGATGATGCTGATGTGTCTCAGTGTTTGTTTTCAAGAGCATCACAAATTATTTTGATGCTGAGAGGTCTTTTGGTCCATAGTAACTCCTTGGTGCTGTCAAACGAAGATGGCAACTTGCTGACTAGGCCTTTGGCAAAAACTGATTCTCTGATGTCTGCTCCAATGGGATCGCCAATGACAAATCCGACTGATGACAGATTTCCAAGATGATGGTCAAGGTCTTCAAGAAACGTAGCAAGATCCTTCCGAAAAGAGAAGACATGATAATCTTGATAGACTTTTGACTTGTTTTCGACTGCCGTTGATTGATAGTAGTCGGTCAGAAATGTCCAAATGACAGCGGGATCTTGTCGGTCCAGAGGTGGCTGGGCAGCTTTGAGACGGTTGAAGTTGTTGTCCCCCATGTGTTGGGTGAGAATACCAGCAGCTTTGAGTCGATTCGTGTTGTAGATTCTTAGCTTGTCCTCATGAATGGGGGCTGTAGTAGCGATAAGATATTCATAGAGGCCATGCTGCATGCAGTAGCCTACAATGGAACGTTCCCAGGAGCTAAAGGACGTGTTTGCTAGCGATGGCATACGTGTGGTCTTGCTGTCCGTCATGTTGTTGTGATCAAATTGATGAGATATAATCAATTTGAGCGCAGGCTAATAACCTAAAGGACGATGAAGGTATCTTTTATGATGACCGACGAGGTGTCAGAACTTGACCACCGAGATGAGTGAATCAGAAGAGAGTCACACCTTTTATTATGACCAACGAGGTGTCAGAACTTGACCACCGAGATGAGTGAATCAGAAGAGAGTCACACCTGAACGTCCGCGACGAGATGAGTGAATGGAATCGAGTTGAGCAAATGGAGACAAGTGAAGTATGAAACTTGAATGTATTGCTATACACACCTTTTATGATGACCAACAAGGTGTCAGAACTTGACCACCGAGATGAGTGAATCAGAAGAGAGTCACACCTGATACAAATGATGAATGAGATGAATGAACAATATAAGAGTGAGAGATATGAGTGAAATGATAAAAAGAAGTTCACACCTGAACGTCCGCGACGAGATGAGTGAATGGAATCAAGTTGAGCAAATGGAGACAAGTGAAGTATGAAACTTGAATGAAGAGAGAAATACAACTGAGTAAAACGAAGTTGAAATAGTTCCCTCTAGATTAGGTTTCAACGTTGTCTATCATCATTTGCGCAATCAATGTTCCACAGTCGTGCGCAGTGATTTGTGTAGTGAGCATGATTACCAGTGACATGTCAATAGTCCAGGTCAATTTTCTCATGCTTGATGAAAGGAAATCCATCATCATCAACAGGAGCTGGAAGATTTTCTGGAGTATTATTTATTTTGGGTGGTGGAGTAAACTTGTTATCAGACTCATTAGGGGGAAGCTTTGGGGGTTCAGCTTGATGTTGGGCCAAGGAAGGAGCTTAAGGATAACTCATGCAAGGGTTGTTTGGATGGAGATGAGGAGGGATATCTCTATCAAAGGGTTGCATTAAAGATGCTATCTTGTTGCTGATGTTGTTCATGTTCTGATATAAATCACCAATTCTTCTTTTATTCATCTCAAATCTCTCATTCTCTGCAGAATTTGACTCAGTCATGAGATCAAGGACATTCTGTAATTGGATGTTCTGATCCTGATGCATATTACAAATATCTGTCTTCAGGGATTCTAGATTAGCATGTTGTTGGGAATCATCAATTAACATGGTATCTCTTATGCTTTCTAATTTTTCATCAAAGAATTCTTTGAGGGATTCAATGGCATTCTCACAACCAACATCTTCTTTCTTAGGGTAGACATCTTCCAAGTGCTCACTCAGTTTTGAAATCAAATAAGGGACTGTTTCAGACTGAATAATTTCATTCAAGGATTGATGCATAATTTGTTTGAAATCAGTCACACAAGATTCTAGAAGATTGCCAGGAACTGTACCACTGAGTTGAGATAAAAAATCAGAAAACAAGTCTCTTAATTTTTCTTCCAATAACAAAGGAGTATCTTTTGATGTATTTTTGTTTAAATTAGTTAAGAAAGATTCCTTTGAAGAAGGATTAGAGAAAGAATTATTTAAGGAGTTTTCTTCTAATGTTGGTGGGCTTGGTGATTCTGATATTGGTTCAAAAATTGTTGAGTTCCTCTTCCCCTGCCTCTGTGGTTGTTTCTTCCATGCCTTCTGTTGGCAAAGCCCACTTCTCTCTCTGTCCCCATCAATACTTCTGCCATTCTCACCATCGTAGATGTGTTCCTGTTGTTCCTGTTTCTGGAACCACGGCCGCGCTGAGGAGTGTGGTACTGCTGATCTGGGTTGTACTGCGGAGCTGGGTTGTACTGCGGAGCTGGGTGGGCCATAGGAATTAATTGATTTGGGTATGGATGCTGGGGTGGACCATAGTGGTGGTTTTGGTGGTTCCAACCTTGTAGGGGTTGCGTTGGTCTCACCGCCAAGGGCTGATGTAATGGGGACCGGCGTAAAGTACTCGGATAGGTCAAGGGGGGCTCCGGGGGAGTGTGGATTTGCTCCCTTGTTACGTGATGGGAACACCCCAGGTATTGGACGTCCGGTGTAGGTATACGTTGCCTGACCGTTGGTTGCAGCTGGGGCATAGGAACAGTTGGCTGATTGACCGGGAGTGATGAATGAAGAGGGGAGGCCTCTTGCATTTGGTTGGGCAGCTCCTGTATAGGTGGAATGGGCATTGTCAAGCGCTCTAGCTGGGTTAGTTCTTCCTGAGCTGACCAGTTCTTGCTGATGGCCATCATCCTCTTGTGTCCCACCATACCCGTCAACATCTCTTGACTGGCTATGGCTTGGCGGAGAGCAATAGTCATCAAATTTATGTCTTGGCACTGCTGGTCTAAGGCGATTTGAGCCAGATCCAGGAAGGAGGCGTTGACTACTCCCTCCATTGGTGTAGATTGTTCCGGGGGTAGGCTCCAGAAAGTCCTGCAATGGGCCCAACTGGGTACTCGTCGAGTCTTGTGGAGTTGGCTGCATACAAGGGAGAGAGAACGCTTGTTGTTCCATAGGATGAGGTACTGGAGTCAACCTGTTCAATGCTAGTGCCATTGACGGTGCCAGGGAATTTATTCTTGAGGGCAATACCCCCATGTTCAGGTCCGGAGGAGATAACTCGTCTCTTCTGTAGTTGACTAGATCCAGCAATGGTGGGAGGCTGCTTACTAGCTCTGCAAAGGTGTTCTGCCACTGCGGGGCTGAGGGTGTAGACGCTTTCAGCAGATGGTCCAAGCTGCTGCTGTTTGGCTGAGAGATCTCGTCCATTTCTGAGATGGGCGGGCATAGTAAAAGCGTAAAAAATTTATACTATTAGTCCGTACGTTCACCCAAGACGTGTAAGGTGATGATAGATAAGGACAAAGGAAGAAACCTTCTGAGTAGCTGATAGGATCAGAACTGCCAATGTATTTGTCTATAACCGGTCTCTTAGACAATTCTGGGGGAGAAGTCTTTTTCTTCTTGATAGGTTTTCTTTTCTTAGGGCCGGCGGTGTTTATAGGGATCCAAATGTTGTGGTTAACCCTTTGGCCGTTATCAGGGGGTACTGCTCTTGATTTGTTGAGCAATTCTAAGTTGCTTGGGGTAGGAGAAGCTAAGACTGATTTAGGACTCAACGGATTTGAGTGGTTCAAGGAGTTTGACAAAGGAGGTCTAAAGAGAGGTTATTTGGCAATGATAGCGGCATGCTTCTGGTTTCTAGTCTTCACTTTTAAAGAGTGAGGTATATGGAGAAGATTATTGAAAAGAAAAGGATAAAGAGTCTTGATTAGAATTTTCTTTGATTTACTATGTATATTTTTTTATAGGAATTTTCTTGAGATAAGATGTGTTTTTATTTTTATTTTTTTAAAAATGTAGGGAATATTAATGGCCTTATTTTTTTTATTTATTTATTTTATGTGTATATTTTTGTTCTTTATAAGTATTTATTTTTAATTTTAGAGGTATGTAACTTCTCTTAAAAAAGTTTATAGGTATTTTGAGCGGAGAAAAAAAATAGAAAGAGAGGTCTAAAAGGAGATATATTTCCCAATGAGGCCCCCAATTGTGAGCCTGTGCCTTCTAGGTGACAGCAGGACACAAGAAAAGGGGAACTAAGTGATTTATTACTTAGTAGAAAAATAGTAGTAACTAAAGGAAAATGAGAAAAAAGAAAGACCTTAAATGATCTGGGGAGCGGCCTACTGAGGGTAAGCCTCTTCTTCCACAACTGAAACTGGTTGAAGTAGCCTGGTCAAAAGAAACTGAAGCCAGCCAATCTTTTTCTGGTCAAAGAAAACTTACTCAAGGATTCTTAGATGGAAACCTGGTTGATTTTCCCTGATAAAATCAACAAAAATACAAGGGAAAAGGATCTTACAATGATCAAGAAATTTATTTCTAGGTTATGCTTGATCTAGCAGGATTTAATCTTCTTGGGTCTATGCCAATGTTTGGGAACTGGGGATGTAGTAGAAAGAGGAAAAAGGGGGAGGATAAAACAGAACAGACAGACTGGGGAAAGAAGGATGGTTGAAGGATTTGAAGAGGTAGCAGAAGAAGGGACTCACTAATTGATTAAATGAGAGTGCAACTGGGAAATAATCAGAGAAGTGAGGGCCTTACTTAATATTCCTAAGCCTTGGTGAGGAAGCTGCTTGAGGTCAACTGATTGAAGTCCTTTTTTCTGAAGTGTGTGGTTGTTGTGTGTTATTCTAGAGTCTGTGTATCTTCTGGGGTGTAGAGGATACTCAGACTCAAAGATTTTCATAGTTTGATGACATAATCAGTGCTAGCTTGTGGTCAGCTTGCATCTGAAACACTGTGTAGCAGTTTTTAGCATAAATTCACCAGTAATTGATTAACTATATGAAGGAGTAAGATATAGAGAAAATGCTCAGTTGTAACTAGGGCTAAAATATGATGAGGAAACAGAATGTGAAGTCAAAACAAGTGGAAGTTCAAAACTGTAAAAGATATGATTAAGTTTTGGTCTTAAAATGTGTGTAAGGAAGACTTGTAGGCTAATTGTATTAGCTCTAAGGATGACAGTGGACCAGCTTTGACCTCATACAAGGGAATTTATCACTCCTGCTATACTATAAGTAGCTGCAACATACCTAATCAGTGTCAACATCATTAGTCAGTAGGATTTTTGATGAGGTTGACATTGATTAGGTATGTTGCAGCTACTTATAGTATAGCAGGAGTGATAAATTCCCTTGTCTGATGTCAAAGCTGGTCCACTCTGCTCAATTAGGATCCTGCACTTGCACAATTAAAGCAATCAAAAATCTCCACTTGCATAACTAATGCAATCAAAATTCTGTTTTAACTCCTGTACTTGCGCAAGTACAGCAATCAAAACAGTGTATCTCTGTTTTTTTTTGTTATTTTTTTTTTCAAAAACAAATTGTTTATTTCTTTTCCATCTTTTCTCTTTCCTATGTTTGGATATGCATTTCTTTCATTGCTTTGGGAGATATGATTAATGCCTGGACTAATTTCAATTGAATAACACATTTTAATCATATGGAAATTGCCTAGAACAGCAATCAGAATGCCCATCAGAGACTGAGAAGAAAAAGAAATGCTTATTTAACTCAAAGAAAGCAAGTAAAGCGGAAAAAGAAATGCTTCAACAGGATTCATGAAAATATTAATTTACAATAATTGCAGCCTCAATACAAGACAATTTGTGCAAGGGAAAAACTTTCAAAGTTCCCACATCCTTTTCTTCGCCCAACCTCATCACCACAACTATTGGTAGAACAAGCAGGGATGTAATCCACCCAAAAAAATCTGTTCAGATTGTTCACTCAGCTGGCTCTAAATTTATTATTGTGTTTTAAATTCAAACACAAGAAAGTAATTGGATTTGTCTGCAAACAGCCTTAATGCAGCAGGTTTTTACCTGTTGAAGGCATAAAAACAGCTTTTATGCAGCAGCCATGTTAACTGGTGAAAATTACAGTTAGCAGGCCATATCAATCTGCTATTTGAGCATAGTGTAGCAGGAAAAAATTCAGCTAACAGCTAACATTTAGTGGGAAGAAATTCAGCTAACAGCTAACAGTTAGTGTGGCGTATATCTAATGCCGCTACGCTAATGGAAACTTCAAGATGTGTTAGCGGCAAAAAAATTACGCTACTTGTTAGCGTACACTACAAAAGATTTTGCTGCAAAATTTCTTGCTACACTAACTGTTAGTTTAGCGGAGTGGAGTGTCAGCTAACACTACAAATCTTCTGTCAAAAAAAATAACTGCTACACAAACAGTTAGGGGTCAAATACTGTAGCGCCCCACCGTTGATTTATCCCCACTAGACCCTTCAAACCTTCAGGAGAAGCTCCCTTGGAACAGACCATGTATACCCTTACCAGACAACTTTCAGCCTTCACAGTTGGCGAATTCCTTCCTCCCCACATGGACAACACCACTGCAGCATACAGGCCCCTCAGATGCTTTTATTGTTTCCAGGATACCCATGGGACCAACAGATGTATCAAACTATCCCAGCACATCAGCTCAGGACAGGTAATCAAGGATGGAAAGGACTACAACCTTCCAAATCAAACCTTAATTCCATGGGACACCAGGAGACCAATCTTAAGTATGGTGGAACAATTTGCCAAGGAATCAGTCAAACTTATAACTTCTTTTGGACAACTGGAGGAATATGACAACCCTCAAATTACTGTGTATGATTCAGACATGGTAAAATGGATCAGATCTTCAGAGGAACCAACTATCCCAGAAAAGAGGACCAGGAAGGAGAAGACCACTCTCATGGATATGGACTCCCAGGATTTGCTCAATATGGCCAGGACTTCCTTCTCTCCAACATCCCCTTCCCCTGCCTCAAAATTCAGATTTAAACAGCCATCAGAACACCCATCTTCCAGTAACCCTTCCAAAGAAAAACCAGCTAGAAAGAGTTGCGTGGAGAAGACCTTGGCCAAAGAATACCCTGGAGTAGATGATGAGGTTGCCAACAGAATCATAGGCAAACAAACCATCCAACTCACTATTGGAGAAATTTTTTCTCTTTCCCCATCACTATCAAAAGCAGTAAAAAGAAAGATCACTAACAGGAGAGTCCCAGTGGAAGAAATTAAATAAGCAAGCTTTGGAGACCTGGACTAGGAAGACAAGGAACCCCAGGAACCTGCCACTCACTATTCTTTCCCCCTTGAATATATAATCCTCAGCATAAATGGACAGAAGAATCAAGCCCTTCTGGATACTGGATCAATGATCAACAGTATACCTGAATCCCTGCCCCACAAACTTGGACTACAAATCCGAGCCAAACCACTGGAACTCAAGGGAATTGGAGGCCACATTACAGAAATGCCTGGAATTGCAGCAGACGTTCCAGCTACCATTCAAAAATTATCCAGGATTTTCCACTTCTGGGTAGCTAGAGGACCTGTTCAGCTCATCATTGGAAAACCCTTCTTGATGGATGTGTCAGCAACCATCAACTACCATGGAAACAGAGGGGAATCACTGGAAATCAAAACCACTTCTGGACAAACTTGCCTTGTCTCAATCATCCTCCCCAGCCACCAGAAATGGGAAACTTCTCTTCCTGAAAATTCAGCAATTTTTGGATTTTTCTAGTCCAATGCCAGGCTTCCAACTACTCTCCTTTGTAGATTGGATCCTGGGAAATAATCCAAAAGAAAAAATAATAGTAATAATAAGTTTTCCCCTTCTTCCACTTCTGTATCTTTTTCCTCCTCAAGGCATTTCTATCCTACGCAAAATTTTCCTTCTGGCCAAAAGAAATAAAAAAGAGGGTACAAGAAGAAAAAAAAGCAAAAAAAATTATCAGTACAAGTCAATTTAAATAAATAAATATATAAAAAAGCTCACCTCTAATTTTGAGTCTCATTTTTTTTCCATATCATCTCTTTCCTGCTTTTCTAATTGGATGATGATATGCATCATTATCTCAACAAAAAACAAAAAAATAAAATAAAAAATAAAATAAAAAATAAAATAAAAAATAAAATAAAAAATAATAAAAAATAAAAAATAATAATAAAAATAAAAAAAAAGCAAGTCAGTTTTTCTCCCTTGATCAGTTTTTTTTATTGAGGGATACATCCAGAGCTTCAGGAATCCTGGAGTTGTCTGTACAGTTGGTGCTGAGAAGCCGCCCAGGCCTGAGGATGGCAGTGGTTTGACTGGGCAAATTCAGTCAGATGGTTGTTGACGGTACCATGGAGCGCCGCTAGTTCTTCTAAAGAAGACAAGTCACAAATGAATGGTGTGGTAGACATTTCTTTTCTGGAGGGAAAAATTGAAACTTTTTTGTTTACATATATATTTTACAACACCCCACTATCTTTTCACCACAAGCACTCTACTTTACATACACTATGTGTACTGTACTGCATAAAGGGTATATATCTAAATTACACATGTATTTATGTATAAATGAGGCTGTGTAGCAACCAAAAGCCACATACAGCCTGCTGAATAGCAACCGTTGGGGCAGTGCAAGCCACTCAAGCAGACTACACAGCAATACACAAAGCTGTGCAGGTCACTTGAGATAAATAAATAGCAACCAGAAGACTGTGTAAGCCACACTTATAACTAGATCACAAGCTAAAATTTCTCATTACTACACTGCCACCCTGTATTCAGCTGTATTGCGCACAACGTTCCATTTGTAAAAGCTCACCAGCTAAAAACCCTCATGTAACTAGAGCACCAGCATAAATGCCTCACATTTTATTATATAAGGGGGATCTCCCTTTACCTTTCCCCATCTCATTGCATAGATCATCAGACCAGTTCCCCCCATCTGATCACAAATACTTACTACAATTTAAACTCCCTGCAACTTATCAAATACTAAAACTTGGAAATACACATATAAAATTCATACCCAATCCACTCTAGGAACTTGTGCTATAAATATTCAACTACACTGAGACCACTGTCTTCTTCTTCCAGGGGTGCTTTAGTCTTTTTCTTTCAGAGAGGCAGGGTTTTCTCCCATCAATACTTCTATACATTCAGCCAAAAGAGGTGAAAGTCACTTTTACAGTCTCACAACTGGTTTCCCAACAGTTGCCATAGTTAGTTGAATATAATTGGTCAATTTGGCTCTTCTGGAAAGGGACGCGGATATATGCAAGCATAACATGTCTATCTTTGGTTATCCTGGCATCACTGTTCAGATAAACTTGGTATCTTGAAAGATCACTGGATCAAGGAAGGGGTTAGTATAAAGATATAAAATTAATAAATTTGGATTATTACACTGCTTTTGAAGTAGAATCTAGACAAACCATTTCTTTGAGGCTAGCTATTCTTTTTGAATTCCAGTTTGGATTGAAGAATAAGTTAGATTTTATATTTTAATGATAAATCAAATTTTTCCCTGGTTGTAGAGAACCAGAGAACAGAAATTTATTAGTATTTTGACCATTAGGGTCTTCAGCATTTGTCTAGCAATACACATCAGCTTATAGTATGACAAAAATATTAGTTGATTACCTTAAGAATTACTCACTATATTCACAATGTCTTTTACTATACCTGGAAATTTGGAAGGAAGCACGGGAAATCCTGGAGATAGCAGTATGGCGTTTGATCCTCCAGGCTTTCTCAAGAAAAGTCAAGTAATACCAAAAGAAACTCCTCAGCAACAAGGATTGATACAGCAGGAGCCATACAATCAAGGTGAAACGCTGTAGCTTCTGGATCTGGAGCACCTTCCACCTCTATTGCTGATATGGCCAAGAAAATATTTAAAAAAATAACCCCCACCAAGCATTTGAATCTTTCAGCTCAGCTAGGCGCTTGAAATCCACCTGATATTGGTCAACCTACGTCCATGCATGAAATAATACGGAAAGTGGTCAAAATCAAGAATGACACTTTGAAATTTGAAGGAGAAAGGTAGAAACCCTTTCTAGCCAGCTATGAAAGGACTGCAGAAGCATGTGGCGCCAGCAACTGGGACATGGTAACGCAAATTGATTGACTTGTAGTTGGCAAGGATCTGAAGGAAGAACTGGAAACCCTGGAAGGATAAGCTGAGAGAGACTAGGAAATTCTGAAGGAAAGTATGATGGAAGTTTGGGCGGACTATTACACCCAAATAAAGTATAAAATCCATGATCTAAGAGAATTAGCGGAAGGAATTTCAAAAAAAAGGGGGCATCAAGGACATCCATGGCTACCAGGAATTTGTTTCCAAGTTGATGATTATTATCAAATACCTTGTTAGACCATCTCCACCGCGGCTACTAAACTGGGCAACTGTACTAAACATAGCAGCTCAGGTCTCACTTAGCAGCGCGACTGGGGCTGCCAAACAGTCTCCAAATTTAGAAAACATGTCCTTGGCTGCTATAGCATTACTAATTCCAGAACGCTATAGCAGCCTGCCATCACAAGTATCACACCACATTCTTGTGAAACTTGTCAGCCCCATTCCCCCAATACATCACTCCACATATCCACATATCCACATATCCATTCTTCGACACTACATGTTTATCAACTATCCTCATCAAAATGCCGGAACCTGTACTTGATCCACTGCCTATACTTGATCCACTCTTGAATGGTGAATAATACACCTATGACTGAATTACTGTTTAAACTAAGACCAGAAACTGAGACAAAACAAAATGTAAGAAACATGTGACTGAGAGAATGAAAAGAAATGAGAGTGAAACAAACCCTAGGAATATATTTGTTGATAGTAATAGGGAAAATAGTATATTATACTTTGGAGAGTTATACAAGAGAGACTAAAAAAGAGACTTAGGTGATTAGTTGTTTGTGAGAGTAATGAGATTGATAAGAAAGAGATAAAAAACCCTAATATAGGTATAAAACAATATAAAGATGAGATAAAATGCAGGAAGTAATCTGCAACAAATTGACTAAGTTGAAAAGAACAGTTAGTGATTGAACCGGGTGTAAAGAGATAGGAGATGATAAGAAATGTGATGACAGCATTTCTCACCAAGCTGGAAGATACCAAAGGCTTTCCAAGTTAAAGCTTCACACAAGATTCATGATGATGTCAAGTGTTGATGATTGAGTTGATGAGTTGAGTTGATAGTTGAGTGTCAGGATCAAGTGAGGAGAAGAGTTGAAGAGTCAATGAGTCGATGTACCAAAGTGATACAAAATGGGGTTAGGTTAAGAGAGTGTTGCATGTTTGGTGCGCTGAGAGCACACAGAGAACAGCTCAAGTTTCAAAAGTGAAGAAGGTATGAAGTTTTTTTTCTTTCCTTTTTTGAATTTTTCCTTTTTCTGAAAAAAGACTGATCAAAACACCTTTCCAGGAGAAGCAATTGAAACCCAACACCCAGAAGAAACAGCAAAGAAAAAGAGCTTCAATTTCCAAGACTATGGGGATGTACAACTTTTTTGCTCTTGGATTGTGATAACTGAAGACCCTTTGGTTGGTACAAACCAAGAAGGTGCAACGTTTTGGAGTCAAATTGCAAAAAAATTATCAGGAAGAGCTCCCTGGATCAAACCAAAATCTGGGTAGCTTGAAGGCTTGATGGGGTGTGTTACAGAAGATCATCAGCAAATTTTGGGCATGTGTTAGTCAAGTCAATCAGTACAGTCAAAGTGGTGCTTCTGAGGAATACTGCTTAAATCAAGCCCTCCGACTAATCTCCAAAGATCAGAATACCCACTTCAAGTATCTGCGATGTTATAATATTCTAGTCAAGGTTCCCAAGTGGTGCAACTATATCAATGATCATGGAAAGAAGTCTCAAGATCCCAACAAAAGAAAACAAGCAAGAAGCCCCAGTAGCAAGGCTCCCTTGCCAACAATTGCAGCTTCTGATTCTGTCTCTGATTATAAAGCAAATGTGACCTATACATCCACACTTTACCGCCAGGTTGGAAAGAAGAAAGCCAAGTTGTTGGAAGAACTTGACTCCAAATGTGATGCCTGGAAGGAGAATATTTTGTGTACCCACAACATGATTGCAGCTGAATCCAAACGGCAGAATGAAATCTTTAACATGGATTCTAGATTGATGAAGTTGATTGCTGAGATGAGTGCCCTCAACATTCAAGTAGCTATCATGAATCAAGACCTCTCTGTTCTCAATGATGAATCAAAAGAATTTTTTATTCATATAACAAGAGAAATCCTCAACATTGCTTAAGCAAATAGCTCATCCTCTGCCAACTGAATTCATCCTCATCCAATTTATTTGCAATTGGCCTTTTGTTTTTTTTGATTTGTCTATTCCATAAATATTTAAAATAAACATCGGTCTCCTATCTTGAAAAAATATTGGTCTGTTATCTTGTTTCATAAAACTCTTCATTAAATAAAGAAATTCAAAAACAATTGTGATGTGACATAAATGTCAATTGGTGTGAGATAAATATTGATTGGACTTTTTTTATTTCTAATCAATATAAATATTTTAAAATAATATAAATATTTTAAAATACAATGAAAAAAGACAACAAATTGAGAGAGGGAATAAAACTTAAAGCTATGGGGATTCATCCTCCTGCCTTGCCTTGATGTCCCACTGATGTTTGATCAGGTCTTGGTGCAATTGATAATTTGCTTCACTATCTTTCATTGAGTGATAGTTCTCAATGAATTCTGCAAACAATAACCGGCCATTTTGTACAACTTCAACTGGAGTTGCAGTAGCCAATGGGTTTTGATCATAAGAATAATCTACATAATTGTCTCTCTCATCCTCCACAATCATGTTGTGGAGGATGATACAAGTCTTCATGATATTCCTCAAATTGTGATGCTTCCAGCCTTGTGCCGGTCAAGATACAATAGCAAACCAAGCTTGAAGTACCCCAAATGCACGCTCTACATCCTTGCGACAAGCTTCCTGCATCCTTGCAAAATTCTTTTGATCAAGCCCTTGAGGTTCAGAAAGTGTCTTGACAAATACCGCCCAATCCGGGTAAATTCTGTTGGCAACCTTTCTTGTAGCTATGGCCGTTGATTGTGTAGCGGCATTTTGTGCTCACTCTGTTCAATAGGTCCTTGAATAGATGTGATCAGTCGAGAAAATTGATGTTGTTATGGCTTCCTGGAAGCCCAAAGTATGCATTCCAGATCCAGAGATCTTGGCTTGCCACTGCCTCAAGGATAACTGTACAGGCCTGCAAATAATGATTAAAATAGAAAAAAAATGATTAGAATAGAAAAAAGAATGTTGAAAATTTTATAAGAGGATGGGTGTACCTTTTCTTTCCCTTGAAATTGACCTGCCCAAGCGGATGGGCAATTTTTCCATTCCCAATGCATGCAATTGACTGATCCAAGCATGCCGGGAAAACCTTGCTTTGCTCCAATCTCCAGAAGTTGCATCCAAGCATTCCGGGAAAACCTTGCTTTGCTCCAAGTCCTCTGTGGTCGGTTGGGGGAGATATTCAGATTCATATAATGCAACACTTGAGTTGCAAACTTGGTCCATGCTCTTGAGCAAGCTCCTTTTGGACATCTGAAGATATTCATTGTTGCAATCACCGGCTGCCCCGTAGGCAAGCATCTGTAGCGCAGCTGTGATTTTGAGAAGCAGATCCAGGCCCATTTTTCCCACGGCATTGGCCTTCTGAGTGAAATAAATATCGTGTTTCTGGACAGCTTTGGAAATATTTAAGAAAAGTTGTTTCAACATTTGGAATCAAAGCCAGAACAGCACTTCTTTGTACAAGGGGGTATCAGACAAGTGATGGTTGTAGAGTTGTTGGTAACTGGATTCAAAGTTTCAAGGAATATTGGCGCTTTTCCCAGGTTTTGATCCACCATGACAGGGCAGCTGGTCAGCCAAGTTTTCTTCATCATCAAAGAGGATGAGGGTTTTCTGGGTAGTTGAGCTTGTAGATTGCACTGCCAGCATAATTGCCTAGGATGAAGTCATCCCAGTTAAACTGGGATGCACTCAACCAATTTAAACTTGGTTGAAATCAACTGATGAAATATAAATCCAAGGGACCCCCCTTGGTTTTATATTTCATTGGTTGAGGTCAACCTACTTTAAATTGGTTTTTTTGCATCCTAGTTTAACTGGGATGAACTCAACCTAGGCAATTATGCTGGCAGTGTCGCTGGTGATTACGGATGATCATTTGAGGTATAAAGCTTTCAGGTAAGTTGATGTCAATACTTTAATTCTTCAATCTTTTGATGTTTGATGGATGGTTGGTAGGGGGTATTGGGGGTGAGGTTTCATCATGCAAGAATACCATACTTATTAGCTTGCAGTGTGTAGCAACCTTAGCTCCGAGTTGCTAACACTGCAGCGCAGTCGCCAATCTCAATTATTTAGCAGCTCGGATGACTCCGCGGGGTGGAGATGGTCTTACCAATGAACATATAACCTCTCAAAAAGATCCTTCTCTCACGAATCACAAACAAACATCAAGTGTGAACTCATAAAAGGAAACAAGATCACATATGGAAAGGATGGATATTGTAAACCCCCAGAACTCAAGGACCTCCTCAACATCAGTGAAATGGAAATGAAGGCAGGATCTGAGGACACCTTTGTTTATGTGAGATTCTTTGCTGAATCCAACAGAATAATGCAAAAATCCCTAGATGCAAAGAAGGGATCAGAACAAGGAAAAGGGCTCCAGGAGAAAATCATGACGGAAAACCCAACAGCCTCCCTGGAAGTAAAAGTGGAAGACATTGCAAAAGGGATCTTAACACTCACCCAAAAGCTTCCCCAGATGCCAGCTGAAACAAGGAAGGAAGTCTCTGGAGAAAGAGGTCCATCAGGAAGGAATTTGTATGAAGCAAAGACTCCAGTTTTCTTTTTATGTAGCAAAGAAGGACATACCCTTCCCAGGTGTTTCTTACTAGATGAAGATGAGAAACAAGGATTGGTACAACAAATTGGGTGTGATTTCCACCTACCAAATGAAGAAAATATTCCCCATGATCCTGATAGGCCTATCAGAACAGTAGTTACGGGAGCTTCTGCAGACCCAAAAATGAAACAATTGTCAGCTCAGTTAGCCTCCTTTGGGCCGGCCACATTTCCAAATAATATTCCAGTAGAGGAACCTAAGACTATATTGAATAAGGCTCCACAAACTTCAAGGGATATTATATCTTGTGTTGAAATGGTTCACTGGAAGGAATGGACTGCACCAACCACAGGTGCCAAGAATTTCATCAACCAACTTCCCCTAAGTACCAATGGTGTGCAAAGTAGAGGGGGTGGCTTTTCTGGAAGAAGGGAACCAGAGGCACTTTCCAAACCTGTAGGACCTATTGATATTCTGACCAAGCATAAGGAGGATACACCAATGGACCTAGATCACGCTGAAACTCCGGAGATAATTGTTAAAAAACCTAAAGCTAAAATCAGCTCTCAAAACAGAAACTACGGTGGCTAATGAGGTGGACAACACTCTGTTATCACTCAATTTTTCTCAGCTCAGTATCATGGCTCCCAGGTTTATGGAGGAAATGATTAAAAGACTTTCTGAGAGGTTGCCACAAAAAGAAGGTGCTACAACTTACTTATCTGTGGAACCACAAACTGATGTGGAAAAGAACCTTCTTGCCGCGTCCATGAAACTGAATGAGGATAAAATAGAACTAAATGGATCCAGCTTTTACAGTTGTGCCTTAGGTTTCATTGGAACTAAATTAAAATACCAGAAAATAAATTTCCTCATGGATTCTGGTTCTATGGTCAACATGATTCCATAAGGGTTGGCATTCCACTTAGGACTGGAAATTACTCACATAGATATTCCTTTGTCTGGTGATGGAGGAGAGCAGTGTAACATTACTGGTGTTGTGGAATTTTGTCCTGTAACCATAGGAAGCTTCTCTGGACCCATTAACCTCTTTACAGCAGTCAAAGCAACACTTCCAATTCTGGTTTGCCCATTCTTATTTCATAATAAATGTCAACTGGAGTATTTCCAGCAGGACAATATAGTCACTTTCCAAGGTCACAACGGGAGGCAAGTCCAAGTCACATTGGAAAAAACCTTCAAAGGATACGGCTGGGAAAAGCGGAAGCAATGTCTTGAAGAACCTCTCACTGCTGGATGCCTCTTGAAAGTGGAGGTACCTCAGACCAAGGCAGAACTTGCCAACACATTCTGTTTTACCACTAAAGAAACCTTAGAAAAATATAAAAATCAGTCTTTTTTATGAAGCCAGGTGCTACCCAATATAAGATTGGTCTCCCAGACCAATATTATATTGGCCGGGCCCACCAATATATTTAAAGGACCTGCTATTGTTTTGGTGGGCCCAGCCAATATCAGATTATTCTAGGAGACTGAGTTTATATTGGTTGGCTCCAGCCAATGTTATTTCAGGGGGTTGTAACCAATACAACCCTTTTTGCAGTGAATGTTTTTGTGCTTCTGGGACATGTACCAAAACCTTTGATCTCTTAGTATGTACCCAGGAAAATCAGGGATAAAACAACAAGGTAAGAAATAACTGAATCAATGAATATTTTCTTTTGGAATTTCTGAATTCTTGATAAATATTCTCATGAACCTAATTTTCTAACCAAAAAACAGATACAGGGACATTCTATTTTCTGTAAATCACATACTTACACCTGTGTAAATGTGTGCAAATACAGTCAAAATGAGCCACAGGGGCCCCAAAGTTGAGCTTTATTCTTCAAGCCAAACAAAAATTGAAAATGACTTGAATTTTTTTTTAAAAAAAAAAAGTAAACATACAGAACACCAGGCTAATTTCAGCTTGATACTAGTTCAGAGAAAAAATGACTAGACAAGTTTAATAAACAGAAAATATAAAACACTTGAGATAAAATAAGGGTGTTGTTAAATGTACCCAGTTTTCCCAGGTACACTTTTTCCCTTGCTCCTGTGGTTATACCCAGTTGTTTTGCAGGTATGTTATTGGCTTAATACGCTCAATTCTAGCATATACAGGAGTGTTAAAGGCTAAATCTCCATTTTCAAATTCCAGCATAATGAATGTATTTGTATTTAAAAATTGTGTGTAAAATAATTAGCTATTTAATCGTCAGCATTTCTAATTTCTGAATAGAAATTCTCCAATCACATGATTGCGGGTATAATAAATAAACCAGAAAGCTCATGGGATAGATGAAATGATCGGGTATATTTCTGATAAGACGTATTGGTAATTTGATGAGTTTCAGAAAAAGTTTGAGATCTTAAGCGAACTTCAGTTATTGGTGACAATAGGTCATGAAGGTAGAGGGACTGTAGTTTGGTGGCTGAGACTTCGGAGATTCTGTTGCTAGAACGAGTTCGACAAGGAAGCGCATGTACATTTCCTTCCACACTTGCGTTTGGGCACCCATCAAAAAAAGTTATCCAAAGCTAACGGGGCGTTACTCAAACCACCAAGGAGCCCGGTAAAGGCGGTGTTTATGCCCTGTGCAGGGCCGTCAGTCAAGGTGGCCATGGTGACCTGTTCGTGGGTGCGAGCTAGGCTAGTGACGGTGGCACCGAGGCCGCTTGCCGCCGTGGTACTCCCAAGACCAGGGACGAGGCTGAGCCCTGGGATGTCGCTGATGCCTGGCAAGGTGCTGAGCGCTGGAATGTTGGGCACACCCGGTATGAAGCCTACGAACGGCACCCTGTTGAGTGCTGACGTCAACGCGGGTACGTAAAGGGGGTACTATAATCTCGTTTGTGGAGAAGTCCGGCGAACTTGGAGCCTAGGTTGGAAGCCTTCGATTTTGCTTTAGCTGTGAATCCATCGAAACCTTCCAGTCCACCCATCAAGGAAGCTAAATCGCTTGTGGAGTGATGATTCAATAGACTATGTGGA
>RDRW01000819.1:0-43429 GCA_007896445.1 Puccinia hordei | reverse complement strand
AGTGGGGTTCAGGATGTGGTAGGACTGATAGATGGCACTCTAATCACGCTAAGCAACTGCCCAGAGAAAGATGGACAAGATTACTACAGCAGAAGGCTCATACGGGATTGCAAACAACTTCTGATCTGTGACCAAGCAAGAATATCACATATGTTCCACACTGGATGGCCGGGATGCTCTCATGACCAGGGCGTTGATAAACGCACGCCAAGCGCGCACGCCAACGCCAACCCGAGACGCCAATTTTTTTTGGCGTGCGGGGCCTACACGCCATTTTTTTTTGGCGTGTAGGGTCTACACTGCCAATTTTATTTGGCGTGTGAGACCTGCACGCCAAAATGGGCGTGTGGTTCCCACCGCCATTTTTTTTTGGTGTGTGGGCCCCACCCCGCAAACCAATAAAAAGTTGGCGTGTGGGCCCCGCACGCCAATTGTTTGGCGTGCGCTCTCACGCCAAACAATTGGCGTTTGTGGGAGCGCACGCCAAATAATTGGCGTGCGGGGCCCACACGCCAATGTTTGCGTGCGGGTCCCCCCTCGCTCACATAATCGAGTGGTAGGGACCACTCGATTACGTGAGCGAGGCCGGCTGACGAGGTTATACAACCTCGTCAGCCGGGAGGACTTCCTCCCGGCCGGCAAGGCTATACAACCTCGTCGGCCAGGAGGAAGTCCTCCTGGCTGACGAGGTTGTATAACCTCGTCAGCCGGGAGGACTTCCTCCCGGCTGACGAGGTTATACAACCTCGTCAGCCAGGAGGAAGTCCTCCTGGCCGACGAGGTTGTATAGCCTCGTCGGCCGGGAGGACTTCCTCCTGGCCGACGAGGTTATACAACCTCGTCAGCCAGGAGGAAGTCCTCCTGGCCGACGAGGCTGTATAACCTCGTCGGCCGGGAGGACTTCCTCCCGGCCGACGAGGTTATACAACCTCGTCGGCCAGGAGGAAGTCCTCCTGGCTGACGAGGTTGTATAACCTCGTCAGCCGGGAGGAAGTCCTCCCCGGCCGACGAGGCTATACAACCTCGTCGGCCAGGAGGACTTCCTCCTGGCTGACGAGGTTGTATAACCTCGCCGGCCGGGAGGAAGTCCTCCCGGCTGACGAGGTTATACAACTCGTCAGCCAGGAGGACTTCCTCCTGGCCGACGAGGTTGTATAGCCTCGCCGGCCGGGAGGAAGTCCTCCCGGCTGACGAGGTTGTATAACCTCGTCAGCCGGCCTCGCTCACGTAATCGAGTGGTCCCTCCCACTCGATTATGTGAGCGAGGGGGACCCGCACGCCAAACAATTGGCGTGCGGGCCCACACGCCAATTTATTTGGCGTGCGGGCCCACACGCCAAAAAAAAATGGCGTGTGGGAACCACACGCCATTTTTGGCGTGTGGGGTCTCACACGCCCTTTTTTTTTGGCGTGTAAACCCTACACGCCAAAAAAAATGGCGTGTAGGCCCCGCACGCCAAAAAAATTGGCGTGCGGGTTGGCGTTGGCGTGCGCCGTTGGCGTGCGTTTATCAACGCCCCATGACCAACGTCTCACATTGAATAGTGGCCTGACAACATCTCCTGAAAATTTCTTCTCTACTGGGGAGTTTTCTATTGGCAGACTCTGCTTTTACTCCAACATCCAACATTGTCCCAGCATTCAAAAGTGCTAGGAACCGGCCCCTCACAGATGAACAACATGGATTTAACCGCCACGTATCTGGTGTTCGAGTAGCTATTGAGAACTGCATTGGACTACTCAAAAACAGGTTCCAAAGTTTGAAGGGCTTGCGCGTGCGGGTGGCGGGAAAGAAAGACTTGATCCGGGTGAATGCATGGATCATGGTGCGTCTGATATTCTTCCCTGTCTCTCTACGTTCACCTTTGAACTTACATATTTGGGTCACTTCAGGCATGTGTAGTCCTTCACAACTTCCTTAATCAAGGTGAGGACAATGATGTGGAAGAATTTGGTGGGATTGCAAGCACAGAAGATGAAGGGGAGGATAACAGAGAACCAGCACAGGCAGGAAACATAATGGGAAGAAGGAAGCAGGAAGAGATTGTGGCACAAGCTTTGGCCTTCAGGGATAATGGCGGGGCATACTAGTAACTGTTTAATTATACTTAATCCTCATCAGGGAACATGGCATTGCCATATGTGCGGCTTTGCCCCAATGTGTCCATAGCTAGTGGATGGTCTATTGGTATGAACAAGTCATTTGAGATGAGTCCCAGGGCTGCTTCAGGAATCAAAACCTTCCTCAAGGTGTACTCGGGAGAAAGTGGATGAGCTAAAGAGATAGTGCGGCCATGGTACTTCTGTAGATATATCTGGTGGAGTGTGTTGTACATAATCTCAAATCCTCGTGGCCCATAGCTATATTTGACAAAGTATTAGTATGATGAACCTGTGCAATGAAACAAGTGGCACTTACTATCCTGGCTGCTCAATTTGGTAAGTTCCCATGTCATAAATTGCACTCTGTGCCTTCGTTGCACCAAGTTTGGCCCACATCTGAAGAGCGTGTTCAAGGAAGAGGGATTTTGTTTCTTTGTGGAGTACGGCCCAAAGGTGATTGGTCTGTGCTCTTACTCGGCTGTCCAAGTAATATGTTAATCTGACAATCATGAGGCATATATATGTGATGCACTCAGATGAACTCACCTCTCAAGAGTTGTAAAATCTATTCAACTCGGCCATCCCTTTTTGAGTCCCATGGGTATAATGGTGCACTCATCTTTATGTCTTCTACAATATTTGGCGGTCTCAGGGAACTGGATTGGATTAATTATAACATCATGAAAAAGGATGAGCAGACATAATGAAAATTTAAGGCTCACTGGAAGATGCAGCGCATTCACATTTCCCGGTGAGTCCCCTGGGGAAAACATGGGGCCTGCTCATGAGATCTCAACCCGCTTTGACTAGTTTGTCTGACGGATGTTTGGGTAGCATGTCGTCGCAAAATACACAAAGGTCACCTAGATCAATCAGATGTCAGTATGAATTATTTATTATGAAATAAACGAGATGCTTGCCTGAAGAACCAAGTGCCACATCGTCATCCAATGGCAACTGTTCTACATTGAAGCTCATTCCCAGGAGCTTGGAAGCCGGGTATTCTCGGAACGCAGGATGAATTAATAAGTCGGTGTCGTCTGCCTGTCTTGGAAAAGAGATTCCTTTGGCAGATAGTTTGGTAGATAGTTCTGTTCGCAAATCGACTGGAGAAGAGCCCGGCTCCGGTTGCGATGTGCCTTCTTCTTTGTGTATTGAATGAATGTGTGATTCCACGATTGAGCCTGAGGTGGCGATGAAGGTTGAATCCACATTATTGTTTTCTTGTGACATATCATTTTTCCTTTTCCTTTTAGGTTCCTTTTCTTTCTTTTGGGCCTTTTTTGTTGGAGGAGGCGGGAAATCGTACTTGACGTGGAGTAAGTCCAAGAGTGATTTGCCCATGTTGGTCGAAAACGTGAGGCGATTGAAGGCCTACTAAATCTTTTGGTGTATTTGTGAGGATGGATTGATCCCCACCTGGCTGACAGTAAGGAACATGGCACTTGAAAATGCACTTTATTGGTGTACTGTTTCACCAATAATCTGTAAATTTCAGCCGGGAAATTCTTGTATTGCACAATTAAACTTATATGTATTACATCTCACTTAAAAGCCTAGTACGAGTTGGCTCACCACCACAAAATTTTCAATTTATTATTGATTTCAATTTATTCTTGAGCAGACTCTGTTTACATATCAAATCGCACACACCTCTGATGGTTCATCAGGAAGAATAATGGAAGAACTCCTCAATCAGGGGGTTTAAGCTAGCGTGGCATAACATCGAGTGGGTGGCATAACAAGGACTGGGTGACATGACATAGAGTCAAGACTAAAACATAAATGAGGAATATTACCCATTGCAATTGGAGGAGTCAGAGGAGCTGGAATCAGAGCTTTCAGAGTTGAGTTCCTTGGAGAGATTATCATCTTGGCCGCCTGACAATCCCTGAAGCTGGGGACCTTGACCAAATTGCCGCACTAAGTATCTCTTAATCTCCTTGGGCTTCTGGCCCAGCTTCTGTAACTCGGACATGATTGTGATCCAAGCTCGTATCTCCTCCATTTCAGCTTGCCTCACCTTCATCTGCATCTCCATCTCTGCCACTCGCAACTTCCGATCCTCCAATGCCAGCAACTTCTTATCTTTCTTGGCGGCCATTTTTGCTGGCTTGTGGTCGGCGGCCAGTTTATTTGCATCACAACGATCACGCGATTCGAGGAGCTTAGTACGATACTCGCTGCTCTCTGCTAGGATCTGATCCAATCCCAGGGGTTCAAGACCTACATACATGTGTAGGAGAATTCAGTTCATGTAAGTAAGTGGGGAGCAGGTGCGTACTCACACTTTGAAGGCACTTTCCTTTTCAGATAACCAGTTCGGCAAGCGTTTGGGGTTGCGGTGGTGGAACTTGAATCCAAGGTTGCCGAGGTGAGTGCGAGTGCCTCTTCTTCATGCTCAGAGGACAGGGCCTGTGGACAGGCGGTGGGGGGAGCTGAGCCAGGGGGAATTGGTTTGGCTTCTTTAAGGATGGCCTCAGTTGCAGTTGGTCGTTCCAACAGGTTGGGGATGTCAACCGCAGTTGACTCGTTGGTGACTGGGGGGTTCGAGCATGTCCGTTGGGACATGATGTGGTCCAGCTCGTCCCAGTAACGGCAAATCTTGGCTAACACAGCTGATGGCCAAGTCAAAGAGCATAGCAGTCAGTTGGGGAAGAATGAAGGTTATCAATGGCAACAAGAATTGCTTACCATTGAGGTTTTTAGCACAATTCGCAACATCGTGGTCAGTCACACCAGAGCCAGTGTTTCGGAGGTAGTCGCTGGCCTTCCCATAAGATAGTTGTAGCTCCTGTACTTTTGTCTGGATCCCCTTGCTGTCGCGATGAGAGATTCCAGTGTTGGCCATCTCGGCGAGTATTTCGTTAGCCAAAGAGGACTTAGTCAGTCCAGATTTGATGTCGCCACGCCAACGCTTGTAGTTCCCCTTGGTGGCCAGCCAATTGAGAAGAATTTGGATGCTAGAGGCGCCATTCAACCCATCGGTGTCCCACTGAATTGCGGTTTTTTTCTTTTTTGCTGTTGCTGGGGTGATGTTAGTCAAGGGGCCATTGCCGGAAAAGGTAGTTGGGGTGGAACCAGGCGGAATTTGAGGTGTAGTTGCCGGCGTGATTGATTGCTTCGCTGGCATTGTTGGTTGTGTTGGTGATAAGGATGGTCGAATTGCAGAACCGGCTGTTGGGAAATAGGGCCAAGGGTTGGAGGATTCGGGTTATTACGGGGGTGAAAATCTGGGGGGAGGGGAAACCAAAGTTCGACCTGATTTGCAGGCCTGGAGAGACCCTCCTGGAGGGTCTGGCTAAGCAGGAGCCCAGGTCCGCAGGAGGGCTTCCAGGAGCTATATTTTTCCTGGGTCCTAGGACCTGCGCGCCCTCCTGGGGCAATTTTGAACCCCCCTAATCTCTGAACAAAGAGTATGTATTTACATACTCCTTCCACATAAGCTCATCGATGCTAGTAAGTGCGCATCCGAGCACAGCTGAGCGGGTGTAATTTAGCTCAGGCCCGATGAAAGTTGAGACTAGAACGTTGACACTACGAACTTGTCTCAACGTTCTAGTCTCGTTTGTAGTCTCAACAAGACTAGACCCTGGGGCCCACCATCACAAACAGGTGGATGTTGCGGTCCTCACCAGCCTAAGTGCAAGACAACACATGCACATAATACAATCTTGTCACACTCGTCACAATGTTTTTTTTTCAATTTTATAGAACCCGCTCAAAAAGATAAAAAAAACAATGAAAAACAATGAGAAAAACAAAATCTAGGTGTATCAAGACAGTCTTGTCAAAAAAAAAAGTGTTGGAACTGGAACAAAAAAATGTGAAAAAAAAGACAAAAATAAATGATTTCCTTTTCAATTTTCTATCACATTGACAATTGCATCTGCAGTAGAAATAAGTGTATCCGGTTGCTCGGCAATGTCAGCCTGGATTGATTTGAGCGCATCTGTACTTCGAATGTCATCGATTGACAAGATCTCCCCGATGACGCCGGGATAATTTAGAGACAGGCGCGGATCGATCTTGGAACTGGAGATATTGTTACTCGAGACCGAGCTATTCCAAGAAAAATCTAGTGACAACAATGGGCGTTGATAAACGCACGCCAAGCGCGCACGCCAACGCCAACCCGCACGCCAATTTTTTTTGGCGTGCGGGGCCTACACGCCATTTTTTTTTGGCGTGTAGGGTCTACACGCCAATTTTATTTGGCGTGTGAGACCTGCACGCCAAAAATGGCGTGTGGTTCCCACACGCCATTTTTTTTTGGCGTGTGGGCCCCGCACGCCAAATAAAATTGGCGTGTGGGCCCCGCACGCCAATTGTTTGGCGTGCGCTCTCTCACACGCCAAACAATTGGCGTGTGGGAGCGCACGCCAAATAATTGGCGTGCGGGCCCACACGCCAATTGTTTGGCGTGCGGGTCCCCCCTTGCTCACATAATCGAGTGGTAGGGACCACTCGATTACGTGAGCGAGGCCGGCTGACGAGGTTATACAACCTCGTCAGCCGGGAGGACTTCCTCCCGGCCGGCGAGGCTATACAACCTCGTCGGCCAGGAGGAAGTCCTCCTGGCTGACGAGGTTGTATAACCTCGTCAGCCGGGAGGACTTCCTCCTGGCTGACGAGGTTGTATAACCTCGTCGGCCGGGAGGAAGTCCTCCCGGCCGACGAGGTTATACAGCCTCGTCGGCCGGGAGGACTTCCTCCTGGCCGACGAGGTTATACAACCTCGTCAGCCAGGAGGAAGTCCTCCTGGCCGACGAGGCTGTATAACCTCGTCGGCCAGGAGGACTTCCTCCCGGCCGACGAGGTTATACAACCTCGTCGGCCAGGAGGACTTCCTCCCGGCCGACGAGGTTGTATAACCTCGTCGGCCAGGAGGAAGTCCTCCCGGCCGACGAGGCTATACAACCTCGTCGGCCAGGAGGACTTCCTCCTGGCTGACGAGGTTGTATAACCTCGCCGGCCGGGAGGACTTCCTCCTGGCCGACGAGGTTATACAACCTCGTCGGCCGGGAGAAGTCCTCCTGGCCGACGAGGTTGTATAACCTCGTCGGCCGGGAGGAAGTCCTCCCGGCCGACGAGGTTATACAGCCTCGTCGGCCAGGAGGACTTCCTCCTGGCTGACGAGGTTGTATAACCTCGTCGGCCAGGAGGAAGTCCTCCCGGCCGACGAGGCTATACAACCTCGTCGGCCAGGAGGACTTCCTCCTGGCTGACGAGGTTGTATAACCTCGTCAGCCGGGAGGAAGTCCTCCCGGCTGACGAGGTTATACAACCTCGTCAGCCAGGAGGACTTCCTCCTGGCCGACGAGGTTGAATAGCCTCGCCGGCCGGGAGGAAGTCCTCCCGGCTGACGAGGTTGTATAACCTCGTCAGCCGGCCTCGCTCACGTAATCGAGTGGTCCCTACCACTCGATTATGTGAGCGAGGGGGGACCCGCACGCCAAACAATTGGCGTGCGGGGCCCACACGCCAATTTCATTTGGCGTGCGGGGCCCACACGCCAAAAAAAAGGGCGTGTGGGAACCACACGCCATTTTTGGCGTGTGGGTCTCACACGCCCTTTTTTTTTGGCGTGTAAACCCTACACGCCAAAAAAAAATGGCGTGTAGGCCCCGCACGCCAAAAAAAATTGGCGTGCGGGTTGGCGTTGGCGTGCGCCGTTGGCGTGCGTTTATCAACGCCCGACAACAATTGACGAGCCGCGGTGACCGGATGATGGATTTTGGTTGGTGGTGGCATTGCAGATGAAGTCGATTTCATAAGGCTCGTTGGCTTTCTATTGGCATCTTTGTAATTGCCATTGACTTCCGGTTCGCTAGCCGGATTAAAAGCAGCGGATGGGCGACGGAGTACATATTGTGCGGATTTGGGTTCTAAGAACCTCCCCACACTGTGAGAAGAGTCAAGTGGTATGTCAAAAGCAATACAGGAATAACTAGATTTCATTGAAGAACACTCGTCCAATCAAGCTTGGCAAAAGAATAGAGGCCTCATAATCAGTTAAGCGATAACCGTCCAGTTGCAAAGCCGCGATATATTGATCAATGATGTCTAAGCACTTCATTGTGATTGTCGTATTAGTACCATGCAATCGAATGGTGAAATACTTGAAGACAAGATCTGAGTTTGCTAGTAGCCTGTCCCTAATATCTGATTCTTCCAAGTCGACTTGTTCTGCAGCAGTAGGTGGGTCAGATGTCCAGGTTTCAATAACCTGAAGTCCAGCGAAAAAATCTTTTTTGCAGTGGTGGTCTTTGCTGAACAGTTGTGCAAGAAGCTCAGACTCCAGAGCTTATTTGAGGAGCCATCTGTAGATACAGTTGTTTGATCTGATCTTTGCGCACTGCACCTTCAATAACCCATTTCAAAGGTCCAGTTTCCTTGCTTGCACGAGCTGTCTTGGACTTTTGATCTCCCGAGTGGAAAAGAAACGTCTGCAGCAGCGGCAGCGGGGGCGGGGGATGAGGGCTGGGAAGCAACAGGTGCGAGCTTGGAACTCATCGAACCCGCGGGGTTCCGAGCTCCCAGTCTGGACTTTGAGAGCGGTGGGCGGTCGTCACGAGAAGGCGTACTGGTAAGTAGACAAATCCAGACCTGTAGTCGCCTCAGGATCCGCAAAGTGTTTGACGAACCAATTAAGAGCGGATGATCTAAGCTCCGGTTTTGCTATTTTATTTCTAATGAAGTTCCAACACTGGACGCTAAACATTCCAAGCCGCACGAATCTGCTACCACAGTCAATGTGCACAAGGCGTGATTCCGGGCTGTGGCGTCTGGGAGAAGATCCTACACAAGCAGTAGTCAGAGTATAAGAGATCGGATCGTTCGTACCGTTGCTCGCTTTTAACTGGCCCTTCAGTCGTTCCGGGGTATTATGAGCCATCACCGAATCCAACGTAGGCCGATGATCTGATTTAAAATGCTGGACATTATTGGTGCCGGTCAGCCGGTTAAGTTCAGGCTCTATTTGTTCAGACGTCAGTCGATTCGAGTTCCGTACGGTCCGCAAAGAGCTAGTATGTATGTTCGTCAGATTATCAAGCCCATTGTTTAGCCGCCTAGAATGTTTATTCAGCTCGAACCTAGATGAGGGTGAACTGAGGCTTTGAGTTTGGCATGGGTGGGATGAACGTGAATGGACCAATTTTGGATTTAGAGCGACTAGCTCCTCGGCCCCGACAATCGCCGGATCACGAACCGAATGGTGATTACCTAGCTTGTCGGGGCTACTGAGTGCTGTCGGAAGCTTTTTCGAGAGCTCTGCTACAGGTTCAGAAGGATCATCGCGAAACCAAGTGGCCATGCTGTGGGGTGCACAAACGATATTCACAGGATCTAGGTGGGAGCTTATTGACTGCAGGGTCAATCGACAGCACATTTGTGGGGCAGGCGGAGGGATGTGTTCAGTTTGAGAACCAAGAATGAAATGATTAAATTTAAAGCAAAAGCACTAACTTGTGGCTTCATCACAGATAAATCAGCACATGATTCTTCAGCTGTCAGGGCACTTAGATTCACCGTTGCCCGTTTAGCAATCGCTGTGTGGAATTGAATGGCCAACATCTCTTTGCTTGTTTCATCCATTTCCAACCGAGCTCGCTTGCGAGATCTTCCCCCTGGATTGTGCCGTGGGCTAGGGATAAGCGAGCATCGCGTTTTCTTGCCAGCAACTGATAGTATTTGTTTAATTCAGGATGAGAACCTATTCAAGGATGAATTATCATTCAGTCACTAGCAATTTGATTTTTATAAAAGGGTGAGAGCACCAACCATGCTGTACTGCCGCAGTTTCCCTATGAACATCTGATAGGCGTTCGACATAAAGACAATCCCTGACCTGTGCAAACGTGATTTCAATTTTGACCATTGCCTCCAAAGCATCCTCCCGTCGCCGAACATGATCTACAAAATCCAATCAAATTGTTTGAGCCTCAGCGCAACAGAAAAAAATATATCTCGGACGAACCATTGTGTTCGTAGATGACTTCAGGGGGGTGCGGCTTTGTGGGCTTGGGCTTCTCTACACAAGGTTTGGGTGGCTCCTGCTCAAGTTTGGGCGATTGTCTCGATTTGGGAGGTGGAGGTGAATCAAGTCCGGTGTAGTATGTGTGATGATTGTGGATTTAAAGAGGGTTGGGTATCCAGGTATTCGAGCACATCCTCTGAATCTGGAACTGGAACGCCATCTACTGCTGAAGTGCCGGCTTCTGAAGGCTCTTGCCAAAGGTCCATCATTGTATCTAAGGTCGGTTCATCATCATCCAGGTCTAGTTCATATTCCATCATATCATCGACTATTGGTTTGCCATCCAAGGCATCATCGGTCAGGTGTTCAACAGGGTCGTTGGGAAACACACTCGGCTCAAGGTAGTTGCGAGTTGGTAGAGGGCTAGTAGAAAAACAATCAGTCACGAAAGTCGCAGAGTGGAGGTCACTTTCAACGGTCCGATCAACGATGGTGGTGGATCCTAGATTAGATTTTAAGATTGAAGGTGGTATGATATTTGGTGGTCGGGGCTTGTGATTGGGGCCGACGGTGGACATGGAGATGTCATTGGCGGACGTTGAGAGACAGGGATTATTGGGTGTGGGTTGATCAACATGTGGAGATCGGAGAGGGCTTGCGCAGGTAGGGAAGAGCTGATGGGAATTGAGTGGTGGTGCAGATATACAATTAGGAGCGTTCTGTGAAGTGAGTGTAGTTTTTAGCTTGCTTGGTTGATCGGTACCTGATCGAACGTCCTCAGGGTCAGGGGTCAGTGCACTCTCTTCGCTTGTATTCCGACCATTCACTTTTTGAGTTTGGCAACTGGTCTCCGGTAGCTGTTGGAGCAGGGAAGGTCCATTGAGAAGGGCGCTCAATGAAGATGGGTAGCCCAAGTGCGGATGTAGGATTCTAGAAGAATGTAGAGCTACGGGTAATTTACCTGGTTTGCATTGAAAGGAAGTATGGTTAGAAGCTGAAGACGCATCTGTGCTTAGGGGATGACGTTGGGGAAATGCTGATGTGGACGAGCTAGGTGAGAGCCGCCTGTCGTGTGTTGAGTTAGGCCAATGGTCTTGCGATCGCAAGGCAATCTGTTCTGAATTGAGGTCGGGGAAGGATTGAGAAAAGTGTGTGGATGGGCTTGCAGTGCGGCTGCAAGCTACTGGCCGATTGGTCAATGAGGCCTCATCTGAGGAACTTTGCTCAGTTAGGCTCGATTCCTCATCTTTAAAAGTTGCAGCTGTAGGCGTGGTTGAATCATCGTGATCCATCGTAGGATTTTTGATGAAATCTTGATCAAGGGAGGATGGTGTTGGTTTGGCAGCTGGGTTGTAACCCTTGGGCTTCCGACCTTTATTTGTTTTTTTGGACTTGGGGGTCATCAAATGAGGTTTTCGCCTTGGTCGAGCACCTTGTAAAATGACAGGTTGCTCGAAGAGTGGCAGATGACCATGAGAGGTGCAAGGGTGTGGGAGAGAGTTTGGCGAATTTGAGGGGGCTTGTCCTTCGAGAGTGGTATGAGGCAGGGGTTCGAAGACGATGCCTTTAGCACTGGTGGGGCGAGGCAGGTTGGTAGAGGTACTGCTCCAGTGAATGCCATTTTCTGAAGTGGGATGTGGAAGTGATTCTGCTTTGATTAAAGGACCAGAAGGTGATGTACTTGAGGATGAGGCTACGGGGTCATGAGCAGGGCCGGTAGGACAAGTAGAAGTTCACTGTTTTCTAAGTTTGGGATCCTTATCAGGATTTGTGGTGGGGAGAGAAGGCGTAGAGGTGTTATTTTTAGGTTTGTTAAAGCGAGGTTTACGTCTACGATCAAGTTTTGGGAATTTTTTGGATGGATGAGCAAGACCAGAGGGCCTAGTAGGATCCTCACTAGCAGCCCGACTACCTTGTTCACTTGAAGGTAGAGGTATGGTAGATCCAGCGGAAGATAAGGTCTCGGAGAGATCTGATTTGTCATCGGTCAAAGTCATTACTCAATTGGGCAAGGTTCCTTTTGATTGGCTGTCCGGTGGTTGGCTCTGTCTTATTAATTGTTGGGGGTAAGGGGATGGGGGTGGGAAATTGTTCCTAAGGTTTAAATATTGGGATGTGATGGTCAGGATGAGTCGGTGGTGAGTAGAAATGTGTTGAGTCGCTATAGGTAGAAGACCAAAGGCAAGAGTCAGTAAAGATGTTGATTGAAGCAAGTGAAGATTAAAGCAGACAAGAAAACAAGACAAACTTATAGATGATTCAAGGGTGTGGAGGGGGTTTGGGCAAATGTAAAGAGTTGATACAATTATCAAATCCCGCTACATACATTTCTTCTTTTTTCTTGTTTTGATTTTTTGGCCGGTCATAAATGCTCCCATTTTTGATATCTCTAAATGTGTTTAAAGTCTTTCTATTTATTTTTAGTGACATTCCCATGCGGTTGTGGGAAGAAGATTCAGTAGCCTTGAGTGTACAGTGTCGTACTTCTGCTGAAGCCCATACCATTTCGACTATCCCTTTCTGTTCGGAAAAGTTGATACCACAGTGGTAATCCGGAAAAACAAAGGTACCGCCATTGATTTTGTAAGCATCCAATGGTTTTAGAAGTCTATCATTGGCAACATGAGTTGGGAGGAATAAAACATAAGCAAACTCTTGAGCATCACCCGGATCTATATGAGGTGGGTTGTAAAATGAATTGGTGGTGAAAGTGATGTTTGGTGAGCAGTCGTATTTTCCAAGAGGATCTTCATGGTGTAAGGATGCAAAAGCGGGAACAAAGTTGGCCTTCATGAGTTGACAGTTTTCTTCGAATGCAACATTTGCAAGGTTGTGAAACATCTCCCCGAGAATTTGAGAGGGTTTAGAGGAAGAGTGCATTAGATTTTTATAATCCTCCTTTGCATCTTGAATCAAGGTGTTGTTGACATATAACCCAGCCAATTTGAAGGCGTCTATACACTTTTGCCAACCAAAGGCCCACATCTTTCCACCCCAACACCTTGGTCCAGAGGAAATCGAGTGGATAAATTGCTTTGATTTGTGCAAGAAAGTCGATACAGTGTTGAGATCCTTGGCTTGCTTGGTGGTTAGTTCTTCAAGAGGGGTAAACTTAAGTATGGCGACGATTTGATTTGGTTCCTTGGAATCTATGATCACCACCTTACCATGCCCAAAAGAAGTGAATCCCTGGGCAATGGTGTCGGCATAAGCAAGTTCGGAAAGGGTTGGCTTTCTGTTGCCCTCGTTTAGCTGGTGAGGAAAGAGTTCACATTGTTTGTATTTTTGGATTGACCAGATTATGGGTTCAGAGGCCTTGAGGGATTTGGGAGCATGCACTGAAAGGTTGACCTCAGAATGTCTTGCATTCATTCGTTTCCTGTTACGATAATCTCGTTTTTTTTGTTTCGCCCATTGGTCTACGCTGCTATGCATCTCGGGATGAATGGACTTACAAGGTTTGATCCCTTCAAATGGCGCAACCAAGTCCTTCGATCATGTACACTTGAAGGGATCTTGCCAAGGAAGAGAAATCCAAGAACAAGAGATATAGCTGAATGCGAGACATACCACTGTTGGACAAGATAGCCACCCAATGAATGACGTCCACGGAACCAACTGAATAAGGCTTGAGTGTTATCGATGGTTCCAACTGCTTGTTAAGAACTGGATTGAGGAACGGCAAGACTGTGGGTTGGCTGTGCACAGCATGGAAGAGTGTATCATTATGTAAGCTGGCCTGCAACCTTAGTAAAGAATTCTCGCGAACCAGTATCGGAGTTGTCCAGACCACTACAAACATCCGCTCCCGAATGATCATCAGCTAACATATCAGGCAAGCGGTCAATCATTTTTTCATTTTTTCTTTCTTTCAAGGACCCACTTTCGCAAAAGTTACCATCCAGCAAGACTTCATGTGGCCGTCCGGTAACGTTGACCGTTCGATTACGGGTCAATCCTTTCAAGTCATAAATTTGAAGGTGAGGCTTAGTCACCCAAAGGTTTTCAATAACTTGAACCTGTAAGCGCCCTTTGCGATTGGTAATTTTATTGACGAAGGAAACTTGGAAGATCCCAAACATTTTGGCAAGGGTGATCGGACGCTGTTTTGAGGGGTGAAGATCCATATAAGTCAGATTACCATTCCATTATCGTTAGACAAATACACAGAACCCAACCTTCTCTTTAATAACTGATGAGAGATACTCGAAATATGCCGGAGCGAATTTTGTCAACGCCTCTAGCTCAGCCTACCCGCAAAAGATCGTACTTTCAAGCTGACATCAGATAAATGGCATAGTAAAAGAGTTGAAGTGTGACTGGATCGAACTTTAGATATGCCTTTAATCAAGTAGCGTTCGTCTAGATGATAGAAGACAACAGTCAGAATCCGACTGTACTTGTGTTTCGTAGCAATTTCGACAAAGTTTGCCTTTAGTCTTGAGAAACTTTTGACCCGACTTGCCACCCGAAGCATCCCATTTATGACAGCGGGCAAGGGACTCGACAATATCATTACATATGAGGGTCTTTCTCAACGCTTCGAATTGCTGTTGTAAATTGAAATTGATCTTCATTGATTAGGTATCCAATCATCGCACTTAATGATTTGGAACAAAAGAACCCATCAACTGACATGCATAAAAAACACCTTACACGTGATGGTACACGGGGTAACATCAAAACCTGGTGTCCCAAGCTCTTCATGTCAATAAAAGGATATCCAGCCCTTATGCTTATGGAGAACGGGGAAACGTACGAAATTGCATGGGCTTAGCCCTATTCATGGGGATTTTGAGGACATCATCCACGTCCATGTCGTCCGACATGAAGTCTATCATTCCCCAAGTCGAATCGATATCGTTGGAGCGAGGCTTGAATTCTTCTGGCATGAATATTTCCGAGCGTTCTACCACTCTTGGCTCCGTCTCTTTCAATGTCGCTTGGTATAGTTTTGAGCTGTAAAAAAGCTTAGCCTAATTCCGTAATAAACTGTGAACAAACTCGCTACGGGAGCTTACGCTGGTGTGTAGGCTATGATGGAGCTGGGTTCATCCTCACGTATAATTACTGGGTTCTCGGCCGACTGGTGCTCGGTGGGTAATCTAGCGGTCGAACAAGACTTCAGAGGAAATTCTCGGAAAATCAAAAATAATAACAAATACTGACTGAGGGTATTCCAGGGGTAGAAACTCAGCTCCTTGATAGTTCCATAGGCTGGAAAGAGTTTTAATAATCGAATGTCGACCGGTGTCACTTGAGCTCATCTCATTATCAGAGAAGTGCGCGACTGCCAGGGGTGGAAGTCTTGAAGTGTCCGTTAAAAATGATGGAGAACACGAAGTGACTCGAGTGGGCGACAATTGTCGATTAGATGTTGAAGCCCCGTCGAGGTAGCTTTGATCTGCATGGTCCAGATCTGGTGATTGGTGTGGACCAACAGGTGTGACCTCCGGTACTAGAGGAAGGTCAGTTGATAGGCCAGGCTCAGTTTTAAAAGCCCCTCGTTCGACGTTTTCAGGTCCGTAAACTTCAGGAATGACTTCAAATGAGAAATAAGAGCTGATGAGTGACGTTGTTTTTCTTTCGTGATATATACCCGATTCACTTACCATCACCCTCATCATCAGCATCATGTCCAGCCGGATGGCCTTCGTATTCGTCAATATCGGAATCAGAATCCTCATTTACTGCCGCCGTCAAGCTGCTGAAGGCCTGGACTGAGGACTTGGCATGGGCGATTGGACGCGGTCGACTCCGATGCTTGTTGGCTTGTTTGATACGTTCGCGCTCAGCTTCACGGCTCATTCGGTCGAAGTGGCGGGCAATTGTTGTGACCTTCGTGTTCATGTTCATCCGACGGTGCAGATAAAAGTTTGACACGGGTAATCCAGATTCATGCCGGGGACGCCGTGGAACTACAAACTCTTTTTTATGACCAGGAGTTCGAGGAGAACTAGGAACCCGGGCCTTTTCCGTTGACGATGCACCATCGTGTGTCCCGGATCGAAGCATAGAGGAGCGATGTGAATATGCGTGTGAAGATGGTGTTCTAGGCGATACAATGCGAGGGCTGAGTCGCTGAGTCCGTGAGGCTACCCTGGGACTCTGTTCTTGAGCAGGCTGTTTGCCGGTCAGCCGGGGCGATAACGAATCAAAACTTTGGTTACGGTCGATATGAGTGCCTGCTTTATCCAGCCCAGTTGCTGGTTTGTTACCTCGCAGGACATTCATCGTTGAGCGAATAACTTCGCTTTTACCTCTTTTGAAAGAAGGTCTGACGGGAAGAGCATTTGTCTTGAGAGTTTTCTTTTGAGCAGAGCCTCCTTCGACGTTGCTAGGCTTGGCGGCACTCTCATCGACAGCCGGAGAATCAGATCGGTTGGCTATTCGTGGGCTAGGTCCGGGGCTTTCGAATTTCTGAACCAGGTTGGCCACACCTCCGCGAGAATTTAACACTAAATCCTTGGGTCGTTGCTTGCGCAGGGTCATCCGCCGGGGATCGTTGGGCAATTCGAGCTCGCTGGGGGTCGTATCAGTGTCAGATGCTGTACATTTCTTTCGCTGACTGTCTGATCCTTTGCTACGGCTTGAACCGGCAACATCGTTCCGAACATTCACAACGGTAGAATCACTTTTGGAATCCTCGTCTTTGTCTGATGCTAAATCAGAGCTGGGTCTCTCATCAAGCCGGAGCTCCACATCGTGGCTATCGCGACGAGAGCACGTTAACAGTGAAACTCGTTGTGTGTTAGGGTGGACCTGTGCCTTGCTCGTAGAGGCAGACGACGGGTGTATTTCTGCAGGACTTTCGGTCGCATCTTGCAGCTTTCCTTCATGAGAGTCAACGTTCAAATCGACCACGGCTTCCTTTCAATTGGCTACGGCAGAGGTAGGCGTGGAGGCAGGTTCGATGACTACTGAGGGAATGCACAGTTCAACTGGTAGTTTCTGGGGCATCGACAGCTCACTGGTGGAATGTTTTTCACTGGTAGATTCATCAACGCCCGGATTAAAATCTAAAGTTAGTCCTTCCTTTGGGGTTGCTTCTAGTGGAGACTGTAATATACAAAGGGGGGGGGGGGGGCTAGCGGATTAGCTGAATTGTTCTTATGTCTCTCGCCGTCTGCACGAATATCAGGGATTACAATCCCGGGCATTGATGAGGGGAGCGCGAAGGCCAGTGCGCTGGCCATGCTCTTGAGCGTTGGCGAAGGAAATGTTTTCTTGAAAGTTCCAAAAGACTGTCCTTTGGGGGCGTGATCGGACTCAACTTCAGATTGTGAATTGTAGTTGTACTTTTGCGAATTTATTGATGGGGCTTGGTTGACTCTAGGGAATAATCTTTCGGGCGAGCCCGGCATACTTTGATCCAGAAAGATTTTCTTGAGTGGTACGCTAGCCAGTCGACGAGTATCCTTGCTATCACTGGCGACAAAGCGCGATTCAAACGTGGCAAAGAGTCCATCCCATTCAACAGCCTTGTCGATCAGTGTCTTTCTAACAATGTTCATCCTCACACCGTTGGTACCAACACACTCTTCGTAAACTTCATTCAACTGTGCGCTAACGGCGTTAGAATCGACTTCTACTTTCTTTAGCAGGTCTCGCATATTGAGGTACCTCAAGTACGGCATTCTCTCAGTTGCCGTGCTGCGGAACAGAACCGATTGGATTTGAGGATATTTGATGAGACTCGACAAACCTAATGTAGTTGTATTTAGTTCAACTTCAATTTCACTTTTGTTGTACTTCATTCATCTACATTATTCATTTGTCAAACCTCAATCAAACTCATTCTTCATCTTCATTTCGGTTCACAGGTGTGCCTCTACCTGCCTCAACCGTCTGACTGTTCACTATAAAGCTCACAGCAAACTCGCTGCTATAGGTGTGCCTCCACCTGCCTCAACCGTCTGACTGTTCACTATAAAGCTCACAGCAAACTCGCTGCTATAGAATCCATTAGGTTATGAGCCCAGTAGCGTTATAGGTTCCACCAATTACCATCTATTTCAAGGATCTATCGACATGTCAGAACACAAATCAGTACTACAATCTCTTGATCTCATTCCCTTTCCAACCTGGAAAGTTCAAATGAAAGGATATCTTCAAGTTCAAGGTCTGAAAATGTACATTGACTCAACCATGGAACCCACGAAGCCTGAAGACCTCCTGACTTACAACAGAGAGATGGGTAAAACTGCGGGTATTCTATCACTTTACCTTGGTCACCATTATAGGACACAATTCGTGACACCCGACAACAAGAACAATCCTAGATCAATCTGGATCGCCATTGAAGAACATTTCGAGGCCAAAACCGGCGATAATCAAGCTAAAGTCGTACAAGAATTCTTTTCAATATCTTTCAAAGGCACCGACGTTGCAACTTTCCTCACCGATCTCAACAGTCATCTAAGCAGGATAGCTGCCGTCGGAATTGAAATCATCAACACCCCAAAGTTCACTCTCCACGAAACCTTCATATCAGAATTCCTCCTATCCAAAGTCCCAGCTGCTCTTAACATTCGCGACATTCTGATCATCAAACGCCCGCTCACCATCCAATTATTCAAGGATCTACTGGAAGGAAAACGCCGCGATATGAATCAAAGCACATCTGCAATCAACTCGACTACAATAAAGTCTGAATCAGCACTCTCCGCCAACAGCAAAAAAAAAAATTGGCCGGTATGCTCTCCTGGAACTCACAATCCAGCGACCAAACACTCTGCGGCGGACTGCTTCCAACTTCAAAACAAGAAGAAACACAATGCTAAGGCCGCCACTATCATTCAGTCTGATGGCAACAAAGCAAATATTGACAATCAAGATTCTTCGTTGATAAGCACCACCAATAGTGGCTTACTGTGCATCCGTCAAGCGCTGGCCGCAGTGAAGACTACGGACACTTGCTTTCTTGACAGTGCAGCAAGTCACCACATGTTCAGCGATCAATCTAAGTTCACGGATTATCGGACGCGATCAACGTTGATATCGCTTGCTGATGGAAATACACTCACCTCACACCAGGAAAAAAAAGGTGGAACCTCCATGGAGGTGACTTCTCTATATCCCAGATGTATCCCACCTCTATCTGCTATGTATCCTTGGTGTGCACCAATGGTATCTCCATGCCTATATATTATGTATCACCAACATATAATGATATATCAGAGGAGTGTTCAAAAATGTTTCAAAAGATTGAATTGTTTTTATAGAAATTTCTGAGGCAATAAATTTTTTGATCACAACCAATGTTTAATCAATGATGGCTCATATCAAAATTCAAAAAACTTGCAATTTTTAAGTCGGAACTACATTTTGAGCTTTGATGAAAAATATATTTGGCCATGGTTGATCAATTACTCCAGTTCTGGAGAACTTGACCATAGAACTCTGAAATAAGCCAGTCATATTTATAAAAGTGCATCCATCACCCCAGGAGATCCACCACCACCACTGCCAACAACTTGAAAGCTGAATTTCTAATATGCACAATCGTCACAATCCAAAAAAAAAGCAAGTAGCTTGATCAAGTGAAACTCCAGGTTTTGAAAATATTCTTCACAACATGGCTAACATGACCTCCTTAGAATCTTTAACTAAGATATATCTATTGCAAAGCTATGTACCTATACGTTAGCTTCTATGTGGTATATATTTAACATGTGATTAAACTTGGAAATTAAATAAATCTTGATAATCAAATTCAATTCAACAACATGATTCAGAGGGATGTCATTGCAAAGTATAAATAGAGAGACCCACCTTGCACTGTTGAGAATTCAAACAGTTCTTAGACCATCCTGGTGGTCTATTTCGAAACCTTGAGTTGATGACAATGGTCTTTTTATATCCATTATTGATTTGATTTAAAGCCAATGTTGTATTTTCCTCCAACGATACCATATTCCCTCTATATTCACCAGGTTCAAAAGACAGTCATATTATCAACTTTTGCCTTCATCAGATTATTTGTAATTATTGAACGTGCAAGGCAAACTAGCAGCAGGAGCCTAAAAAATGTACAATCCACAAGCATCTATGAAAAGTGTGCCTCTAATTCTGTGAAAGTTTAAACTCATGCTTACCAAATATATTATCAGATAGCACCAATGCAACAAAATATTCCTTCATCAACATTAGGGTCACATTGCACATTTAGAAATTTAATTTAGAAGGTTTCTAAAAATAAAATTGAATGTAGTCAGTCTAATTTGAAAGTTGAAACTGGGACACACATCCAGGTGTGGGATCATATTTTTGCCTTCAAATAAAAATAGGCAATTGAAAATCTCAATTTAAACCTCCCAAGAAGTTCACACAGGCACTATCTCTCATGTCTATTTTAATACACTTCAAAATAACTTATAAGTACTATTTTAGCTGCCTCATACAATGGATTATGGAAATTTTCACTTGGAATTTCATCCAATCAAAAATAAAATAAAGCTTCACAACAAAACCATTGTAAATCATTTGGAGTCTATCTGGTGGCCAAAAAGTCACAAAAACCCCAACTGCAGTAAATTTAAATTTAATTTCATTAGACCAAAGATTATACTAATAAAAATTTGAAGAAACCTTTATTTTCATATCACTCTACAAAATTATAATGGAATGATGATCCTACCACTAGCTGTGGAATGAACCCAATAATAATGCAATATTTTTTTGTTCAAGAAGTCTCTTCAAGATTTAATAGTAAAGACTGTGGATTGTCAACAAACTTATTAAGCTTAGCAGCTCCCCAGGGCCCTTGAGGATACCCATTTATCCTGATTTGAGCCATGGAAAGTATGTTGGGATGGAATATGTGTAATGTCCAATGTATTAACGTCCCAAAAAAAATGAGAGATGATTGGTAGTCTTGTTGTCTCTCACTGGTGATAGTCACATAATTATCACACTTACAAGCAGATTAAGATGTTAATTATCTCCAGACTGACTGTCATAATGCCTCTAGTAGGATTAATGTTTACACCTACCTACACATGCTTTGGCAACTGATGATGGTTTCCCATCACAAAATAAAATGAATGATAAATGGTTCTTTCATTGCAAAGTCAGTAAAATCCACAAATAAGAATCTAGTAGAAACTGCCACTCCATGGCAATGAATTGAGAGGTATAACAGGTAGAATTGAATTTATTATCACTATCTAAGCTAACAAATTGCATCATGCAATTGTATTCAAATGTTTGTGAAAATGATCATTTGTATTTTGAGGCTTCAGAAGGATCAGGTAATTGAATATTTCGTTGGGATCCATAAATGGTGAGGATTCCCCAGAAATTAAAAACAAAAAGGAGAAACCAGAATATTAAAACTGAAGATTTGTGTTGAACAGTAATACAAAATTGATAGAGATGAGAAAGGATCATTTTTGCCCTGGCAGAGACTCAAAACTGAGATAAGGCATTGAGAATGATACATATTAACCTTTGATTTATGGATCCTGATTCCTCACCATGAAAGCTGGTTTGATGACCAAAGTGAGGAACTTGTGTGTATTGGTCTAATAATTTTGTTTAGGTGGAGAAAGAGATGTTAATTTGATCAAGATTTACCAGTGAATTCTGACCCTTACTTGTTCAAGTGGGCCAATTTTACTCCATTTTTCTGGTAATTTTCTTCCTATAAGATCCCAACCATCAGATGTTGATGAAGCAAAATCTAACTTTTGATGGATATTATTTGTGTTATAATTTAAACAAAAAACTCATTCTCAACCTGTTGTACAGATCCAGAGGCGTCAAGCCATCTGGTGTTCTCATCTTGATACTATTCCAGCTCTAACTGACACTAACCATCAACAAGGAATTTATGATATGAAATAGGAATGGACCATTTTCAATCTGAGGTGTGGGGACAGCAGCCAATGATAATGATGGTGAATGCTTAACAGGTGGAACCATCATGACATAAATCTTGGTTGTCTGAAGGGGGGGGGGACCTAGTGAGAGTATAATGAGTAGTGTTGGGATAACTTGGGTGTGTTTTGATCAGCAGTGATTGAAAACATTTTCAAAAAAGATAGCATGAACTGAGACACCAGGCCTTCATAGAGTATGAGAGTACACAACTGGATAGATCTTTGAAAGATTGTTTGTCAAGTCATGTGAAAGATTCTGGAAGAAGGTTCCACTGGGAAAGTGTTGCAATACAGTAAAAATGAATATGACTGAATCAATTTTGTGAAGACATAGTAGCATTGATTATTTTCTGGGAAATAAATTCTGTGAGACTCTGACAGAAATAAATGGAACCATGAATGTAAGCTTTCATTTAATTTATTAATTTTTTGTTTGGGATACTTCCCTTGCTAAAGTTCAAGGTAAAATGGTATGGTTCAAGGTAGATGTGGGAATTATGCTATACCATGGTGACAAAGTGAAGATAAGAGATGTAGGGTTGGGAAGGCTTGTGATTTAAGTGAATGATTTACTTCTTAAAAGCTCATGTGAAAGATATTGTAGTTATGAGAGAATCTGGCCAGATGTGATTCATCATGCAACAATGAAAGACTAGAAAACCTTCACACAATGAAACATTGCCATTCAGTTTTGGAAAGGGTAGGAGAATTGCAGATGACAGGTGGGGAGAAATTTTCAACATGAAAGGAAAGCAAAAAAAGGGTGATGTGTGTTTCATGTGTGCATTTGCTTGTGTGTTGAGTGTCTGTGTGGCTGGATTTGAGGAATGTAATTTAGGTATCCTTGTTACTGTTTGGGGTTTACAGCAGGTGGTTGAGCCGGCTCACACGCACTTTGAGTGTAAATATATTGTTTATATACTGTGAATTTTTTCAGCCACAAAGAATCCAAAAAGAATATTTCCAGCAACCCAGAATCACCAATATGTACCTTGAGGCATATTGAACTGGGGGATCAAAAGGAATCCAAGTTCAAAAAACAATGAGAGATGTCATTGCATTTTATTTTAAAAATGTAGATGGGATTATGTGCATATACATCAGATTTGTAGAGTGTTTCAAGGTTTCAGTGAATGTAATCAACTATGGATAAGCACATACATGAATATATGTATGTGACATTGATATTCAATAATATAAGTACAAAATGATATAAAATTGATGGGTGAATATATGTTATATACATCTGGATGTATATGTATATAAATACACGGCCATATGATCCTATATCCACATCAATATATGTAGAGATATACAGATATATAGATATAAATATAAGGATAAATATATATATATATATATATATATTAAATATATATATATCTGGATATACATCAATATAAATATGTATATGTATATATCTGTATTATCTGTCTATCTATCCATAGATATATATATGTATGGGGATTGATATATATTGAAATAAATCTGGATATCAATTACAATATATAGTATGAATATGGGTCATGCTTGCCAGATGAATGGATATAGTCAATATGGTGATTGAGTTGAAGAGAATAATGTTGCATTATTACACAAAATTATAACAGGTTTGTTTAGAGATGAGTAGACCTAATTGGGCAATCCCTGGTCAAAGACAATTCTCAGATCGGTGAACATGGCTCTGCATGATGTGATAAGATATTGCATTCAAACTGAAAGCTCTAAAGCATTGAGATTGATGAGTGGAAGGTGTCATGATTATGAAACAAATGTACTGTTTCGAGGCCAATGATTCCTCCCAATCTGTCTAGAAATTGTAAGAGAGCTTAATTCATTGGAAAGCAGCATTAATCCAATATGATTTATTTGACTTGGTTGAAGATTGGCTGTTACAGTCATGAATCAAATTGATCTGTAATTGGATTGGCAATATTGGGAAATAATGAGCAATGTGATTTCCCCAATGATGTGTTACCAGGAATTGAGCCCAGGCTGTGGTATGCTTCAGAATTGTGGGGAGTTGGTGGAGTATGAGAAAAGGTTACCTGATTTCCATGCACTTGAAAATATGATACAATATGATGGCTTCCATGTGAGTGAACATTTGCCATTGGCTGTAAAAGTGAAGAATTATAATGGGGAGAGTTTGGGGATAGTAGCTTGTGGAAATGAGGCAGGTATTCTGTTTGTAATTTAGGGTCTATTGTATGAAAGATGATTTGATTATGGTGGTTGGCCAAAAAAAGGCATGTTGATGATCAGTTGGATTAGCTAACTAAAAAAAATACTTGAATAAAAAAGAGCCACTGTTACCTGGGGCAAACCATGATAAACATATAAGAGCAGTATGAACTATGTGACCCTAGAGGCATGGGAGGAGGAGGCCAAAGGGAGTATGCAGGTTGAGATAAAACTGTTTCAAGTCTGTATATCCAGGATGTGTCATCAAAGCATCCAAGTTTGTGTTGATCTGAATGCCAAAATCCAACGGTTCTCCGTTTACATGATTTCATGTGACTGGCAAGACAGGAAAATCCATGTGTGTATCAATACCCAAATTGGACAGATGATGAATGGATGTTTTTGGTTGGTCCATGTGAGAATTGATGAATTCTATGTGGGTTATGGAGAAATTGGGTTGTATAACTGGACATGTCAAACTGAGTGTTTTACGGTGGTCCTTATCCGCTGGTAGTCTGGCATGATCATTGTGGCCAAATACTATGATGAATAGATATGGACTTCTGGGTTAAATTGTGGGGGAAACATGTAACAAAAATAATCTGAATCAAGCCGCAAAACATGTATGGGAGATGAGAGGAAGACAGTAAAACAAGAAAATAAACTATTTGGGGATTGATCTTTGGTGTTTACACAAGGTAGCATCATGAATGACTTGTTGGCTCTTTCCTTTTAAAGCAAGAGCAACATTAGCCAGTTTTTTGTTAATTTGAAAAGAGCAACCAAAGTGGGTCCAGGAACGAAGATGTGGCTTGGGAAGATGAGGGGGAGGTTTAGTGGTGTGGTGTTCAAACTGAGTGGTTTGCCAAACCAGTTCTACAATACCATTGGCATGGACAAAGTCAATGAGATAAGGGTGCCATGGAAATAAAAAGCCATGTCCCTCTTGGGAGTGAGGAGGGGGAATAGGTTCACCAGTCTTTCTATCAATAAAGGAAAAGATACCATATGTCCAACCATTGAGATCACCACCATCTTGATGGGCTTTGTTGTAAAAATTGTCAAACGTGACTGAGACATTGGAGGCAAACTTATACTCAACCTGGGTCTCGTTCCTCATTTCAGTCCATTCCTCCTGACTCCAATTGGGTATTCCATTTTAAGACATGATTGATTGGTTGTCTTGGTACGCACTAGAAGAGAGGGATTCCATCCGGCGGGCAAGGAAGTTGTTGTGAGATTGGAGTGTCTGCCAAAGCTGGTTGTCCTTGGCCTCTTGTTCAGGGGTTAATTTATTTCGTACATATGTGCCTAGAGGGATGCATGAAAGCATTAGTAAATGGAATGCAGATTGAAGGGAATTGAAGTTACATACCTCCAGATTTGTTCTTGTCAGAAGCACAGCGGAAGCCAATCATACGCATCTCCCCACCCAAGCGTTGGGAGTTCATTGTGTTTGTGGGTCTGTGTTGCGCCATTTGATAGAGTGTTTTGATGACATCAGATAGTTGTTGGAATGTAGGGGTTGGAGGTCTGATGTTGAAGGGGTGGCGCTCAAGGATAAAGTGGGGAATCCCGCCAGAACTGGTGATGAGGTTACATGGACGGCTGTAGTTTGGCAGGATCTGAATGGGCTTGGTTGATTTGATTTTGTTGAGGGAGATGGAAGTTGGAAGGATCCAAACGTCATTGCTGCAGTCCAGCTTGCGGTGTAATCTGGCCATCTTCTTGTCAGTTCGAGAGGTATGCGTGGATGGTGGATGTTGAGACGTGGAGGCTTCAGAAGGTTCTGACGGTAGGATGGGCGAAGAAACCACACGTGACCCCTTACAAAGTTGGTGATTAAGGGCCATGCGCCCATCAATCAGACCAAGATTGCCCAGGGCCAAGGGGCTTGTGGATGGTGGAGTTGATGGGCGGTCCTGGCTCGAAGGATGGACCACACATCCCCCTTTATAATCCTGGTGATCAAGGGCCATGCGCCCATTGAGAGCACCAGGATTACCCGGGGGGAAGGGGCCCGTCCTGATCTGAGCTCGCAGTTGATTTTGACGCTTGGTGCGGGTCATTGGTGTTGGATACAATGAGGGAGGTGGAGCTGTGAGATGGTGAATGTGAAATTTAAAGAAATCCAATAAGCTTGTTTTTCAGATTTTTGAGTGAGGGAGTGAAAAGAATGGTAAGGTTAGAGAAGACATTACGTTAGTTGAATTGGATTGGACTGGAAAAAACGCCTTGGTATCTGAGTTGGCACAGAATATTGAGATTCAGAAAGTGGGGGCTGGTCAAGCTGGTTCATCAGCATATCAAGGAGTGACTTGATCGAGGTGGGAAGAGACATGGAAATTAAGGGGGGATGAAACTTACCGGCACAAGGGGTTTTGTGGTTCTAAACAAGCAAGGGTGTGAAGGAGAATTGACACAGGAAATGAGCAATGTGAGTCGGGATGGCTTGCTTACAAATATGAAAAACAGGCTGTATGTGATGTCTAGGTCCCAAAAGCAATCGGCAAATGGGGTCATGAGTGAAGAGGAGCTGCTGTGGTGGGCAGCAGTTAGTAGAGGCATGGAAGGGTAGTGAAAGATATTGGTGGACAAACAGACCTTGGTTGATGTGTATCTGACAATGACGTTATGATTGGCGACGGTGGATCTAGCACGGAACGATTGAGAAAACGATTGTTGAGGGAGGTCATGTCGGGTTGGGTTCACATTGGTGCGCAACATGGTGAATGAACGGCTTACAATCGTTCAACACAGCGTTTGGATGATTGGTGGATGAAGGTGGTGTGAATGAGGAGGTCAATTTGATCGATGCGATTTTTTTATAGACGTAAATCGATTGGGTTGCTTAGTGTGATGTGAACGATCAGACAAGATGTGATTTGATCGTTTGAGTACTGTGATGTGAATGAGCAGATGAAAGGCTCAGTAGAGGTTGATTTCAAATAAAACGAGGCAGAAATTGTCAAGGAGGCCAATGTGAATGAAGGAAAGCTGACAGGATCATCCAGCGATGAATTGGAGCCTGAGGCTAGAGCGGTGTGGTGATCCATTCCACTTCATTACCATATTTTAATAACTATTATTTACTTATAAAACTCAAATACTTACATATATACACATATAAATCCCAAACCTTATATATATTCATCATTATTATTACATTATCAGATTCTACACCCCATTTTAACCCTAGTCACTCACTACAACTACCCTCAATTTCCTCATGGTTCAAGAGTTACAGGCAAACTCAGAATAATACAGCAAGTTACAGTATAAAGCAAGGTATAGAATACAGTACATATTATAATTAGATATATTTCACAACCAAGATACATAATACATATAATATATACTACATAACATATTACATATATACATAAACTCTACCTTTCCACTACTCATCTGTCACTGTCAAAACCATTTCATATGTGTCACTTTCTTTCTACTCATCTGTCATATTTTCCTTTCCCACCAGCTACATGTCATAGCCTTGTTTGTTTCCTTTCTCCAGCCTGATGGCTCATCTTCTTTCCCACATATATAAGGACTCATGTTCCTCCCTTTTGTTCCCTTATGGACCCCCTGACTTACTATATGGACTCCCAGACTTACTAAGTGACCCCCTACATATACCAACATTACAGATCCCATAAATTAGTATACATACCTAGTAGAGTTACCATCACCCTTATAAAATATATCAATATAAATATCAGTTTAGATTCAATATAAGAAGATTGCCCCTCTCCCTTTCTTGACCCACCTTGACTCCAAAGCTAAAAAAACCCTTATATTACATATACTTTATACAACTCATCCCCCCTTCATCCATTCCTCCCACCTTACAGGTGTAGTAGCAAAGCTCATCAGTACTGGCCATCTAAGAATAAATAGAAATTAGCCACACCTTTATTTTATTCTTAGTGTTACACTCATTCCCCATAGCATTAGTCAGGAAGGCAGCTTTACATCAGCACCTTTTTCATAAACTACATTAGTACTAGTGTAGTTATACATATCCCTTCCAAGCTCTATTCTGTCCCTTGAGTAGTTCCACAGCGGTTGGAACGATCAATCAACAAAACGATCTGGATGAAAGTGCATTGAACAATAGCAAGTGATAGAACAATGGTCAGTATGTGACCTGAGCGAAGAGGGGAGACTCCAGACGGGTTGGAAGGGTGAAATGCAGCGAATGGGACTTACTGTGGCTCGACGAGTTCACCAAGGCTATCGGTGAGAACGATCCGAACGATCCAGCAGAAAACGACGGTGCAAATACACACGATACCTGCAGATTAAAAAACAACAAGTCATTGTTTAGTGATGATAGAATGAAGGAAGGGAGATGAGCTTGAGTACCTGATAGTGAGGATGATGGAGGTCACGAGGTTGGATGTGTATCTGGAGCGAGTTCATGTTGAACAGAAACAATGGATCAGGGAGACGACAGGGAGGAAGGTGTCACAAGGGTGTCGAATTGAAGCACATGACACAAGAGGTGGCAGGTGAGGTGGGAAAAAAAGCACTGTGCATGTGCAAATTACACATCACTGATGTAGAGCTATGTCAAACGGTCAGATCAATATTTGTGACCAATATACACCATCAAAGGAGTGTGAAAAAAGCTGGCTGACTCATGGAATGGGGAATTGATGGGAAATGCAAGCCATATTAATTCAAAATATTTGATTTGGTCACAAATAATAAATGAAAACGGGTGGGAATGGGGTTTGGTATTGTATACAATCCGCACAAAGAGAGTTGGTAAAGGTAGAACAAGGGGATATATAACAATATATAGAATCAATCTAGGTGAAATGTAAATGGCAACTATAATCAATTATAGGGGAAAAGGAATGGGTAAAGAGCATGGTTGTAATTATAACAGTTGCTCAATCAATTTCCGTAAGATATACATTTGCAAAGAAACCAAATTCAAACATTCACACATTACATATGGTACCAACACTGACTGCCAACAAGCTTGAGCTCAATGAGACTTTGAGTCACGGCAACTGGGGGATGGTGGATGGTCAGTTTAAGTAACTGCAGAGGGGAGGCCTCAATTCTGTATCCAAACTAGCAGGGATAATGTGTGCCACAAGGTGATGGATAGCTCATGAGAGGGGCTAATGACTAGCCTTATGTATGGGGTGATGCACACCAGGTTGTCATTGGCCATCAAGATTGATTGCAGCTCAGATGTAATGTGAAAAACTTACCGTATTCAAGAAGGCCATGGTGGAATATGAGATAATGTGAGAGGGTCCTGTGTATGTCAGTAATGGTCAAGGTGAACCTCAAGAAGGATCAGACATGATGTTGGCTATGGCTGATTTGATGAGACAGATGGTCCATACAAGTTGGAATGGTTGAATATCATGAGAATTCAAACAAGTCAATGGTGTGGGCATGGTCAGCTTGCATATGGATGATGAAATTGAGTGAGATCTGGATGATTGGTTGCATTGTAGAGAACTCATTATGAAGAGTAGTATAATAATCAGGAACATGAAATGCACTTTTGACGTATCCCTTTGACAGGTCTAATAAAACCAGGATAATTGGAAATCTTCCACAGCTGAAGGTGTGATACAAGGGATGTGAATGGCATGGATGTGGGATGGATGTAGTGTGGCAAAATTAAGCCCGGCGGGCTTAATCATTGCATTTGTTGACATCAAGATTCTTTGCAGGCATGAATTGTACACATGACAGTGATGCGTAATTAACAATCAACAAGGTGGACATGGTCAAATGAGCAATGTGGGGCGTCCATGCACAGGTTTGGTCCGAGTGTACCAGTACCACATTGGAAGGTGGGGAGAAGATAACAAGTCAGGAGGACCCACATGACGAAGCTGTTGATTAAGCCCGCCGGGCTTAATTCTGAAATGAATGAAGATGATACGGTGTGCTGCTTGCATGACCTGGCAGTTGCTGAGAAAATATCGAAGATAAGAAGTCAGAGGGACCCACATGAAGAGGGTGTATATTAAGCCCGGCGGGCTTAATTCATTAGAATGTGAGCAAGAGAAATCACAGGGACTGTTAGTGGCATGTTTAAGCCCGCCGGGCTTAATTTGAAGCTGAAGGACCTCATGTGACTGTGTGGATCATGTGAACAGGAGGGGAAGGGTTGAAAAGGAAATGGCATTTCAAATTAAGCCCGCCGGGCTTAATTGGTCCTGACATTGCTCAGCTGGAGGATGTACAAGGGTGCGGGCAAAGATATATTATTTACTTATTGACACAAAATCATGGAATGGTGACTAGGTAATACGAAGGGTGCTAGAACTGGGGATATTGAAAGAGGTGGATTCGCCTGTTGTATAGTTAATATAATCATGAGCAATACACTTGGCTAAAAGGTGGCGGGTTGGACAGATAAACTTAGAGACATCATGGGGGAAATTCTGAACTGAAGAGATAATTTGACGAATGTATGTACCAAGATTTAACCAGATTTTTTCAGAAGGAGAGAAGTTGAATTGGATACTTGATATATTTGATGAAATGCACAGATGATTTCAAGACAGTCACTAATAGTGTATTGCCTTCGGTCTCGGGTGGCGTTGAAGAGTCCACGTACACCTCCCAGGAGATAGTAAATGAAGGGGAAGTAGTTGTGTTTACTGGCGATTTGGGAGAGGCTGGTGTGTTGCTCCATTTGGCGGGCAATTGTGGTATCAGAGGAAGGTCGTTGGGATTTCTTTTTACAAGGATTGAACGCCTCATCAATGTGGGCCTGGATGATGGTATGAGACATCATGAGATCAATGATGATTTTGCGTAGGTCGTCCAATGCATCGTCTGCTGTTGATGCTGTTGGGGTTTCGAGTGGTTGATGGGTAATTTGCCCATTGGTATTCTCTCCTTCAGTAAGTTTTTGAAGGGTGGGCATGGTGGTTTTCATTGTATTGAGCCAGGTCAAGACAATGAGATGACGTTCGATGGAGTTTGGCTTTGCTTCGATTCGTGGTGCCTGGGGATTTTCGTCGGATATGTGTTGTATGGAGAGGGCGACACTCTTAGCCCATTCGCGGATCTGCCGATGGCTTGGTGTGTTGATAAGAGAGGCAAGAGCTCGGAAAAGGTTGGACTCTGGATGACTAGCTTTTGAATGGAGAGGGAGGATCGGGGTAGTTGAAAGTAATTGGTTCTTCATGAGGTCCAAGTTAATGATATCTGGACTGAACCATGGCTCGGATTCCGAGTAGGATAGCATAGAATCACCTGAGATGTTTGATCAAAAGTAAGTTAACTGTAATGGACAGAGGACATGTACTTATACGGAGGAGGTAAAACACTCACTTGTGTTGGAGATTTCTTTAATCCAATGGTCCTGGTTGAACTGAGCATTGTTATAGACGAATGAGGCAGTGGGAATCTTGGAAATGTCGGGAGTGGTCAGACGAAATTTCAAGAGGTGTTGAAGGGAATTCCAGCCTTTTTCCCACTTTGTCTTTGAGACTCGGCCTTTCTGGAACCACATGGCCAACTCGTGGAGTTGTTTACGAAACGGTTCACTAGGAATGAGGGTGAAGTTGTCCAGGGTGACAGGGTTGGGTGCACGTTGTGGAACTACTCAAGGGACAGAATAGAGCTTGGAAGGGATATGTATAACTACACTAGTACTAATGTAGGTTATGACAAAGGTGCTGATATAAGAGCTGCCTTCCTGACTAAAGCTATGGGGAATGAGAGTAACACTAAGAATAAAATAAAAGGTGTGGCTATTTTATATCTACTCTTAGAAGACTAATACTAATGAGCTTTGCTACTACACCTGTAAGGTGGGAGGAATGGAAGAGGGGTGTGAGTGGTAAAAAATATATAGTATAAAATGGGGCAGGGTTGGTAGCTTATGGAGTCAAAGTGGGTCAAGCAAGAGAGAGGGTCAATCTTCTTATATTGAATCTAAACTGATATTTATATTGATATATTTTAGGTTGATGGTAACTCTACTAAGTATGTATACTAATTTATGGGATCTGTAATGTTGTATATGTAGGGGGTAATTTAGTAAGTTATGGAGTCCATAAGGGAACAAGAGGGAGGAACAGGTGTCCTTATATGTCTGAGAGAGAAGATGAGCCATCAGGCTAGAGAAAGGAAAATATGACAGATGAAGTAGAATAGACAGTGACACATATGAAATGGTCATGGCAGTGACAGATGAGTAGTGAAAGGTAGAGTTTATGTATATGATGTAAGATGTTATGTAGTATATAATGTGTACTATGTATTATGTATCTTGGTTGTGAAATATATCTAATTATAATATGTACTTATTATATTCTATACCTTGCTTTATACTATAACTTGCTGTATTATTCTGAGTTTGCCTGTAACTCTTGAACTATGAGGAATTTGGGGGTAGTTGTAGTGAGGGACTAGGGTTAAAATGGGGTGTAGAATGTGATTATGAAATAATAATAGTGAATATATGTAAGGTTTGGGATTTATGAGTATTTATTTGTAAGTGAATGTGATTTATTAGTGGTAAATAGTCTTGGAATTTATAGTAATGATGTGGAATGGATCACCACATCCTCCCCCAACTTATTGTCTGACCCCCAGACAATGCAGCCAAAGAGAAAAGGCTGGAAAAAGTGATCCATGGAAAGTCCAGAGTATTCCTGTCCAAAGTCCAAATGATCCAAATCCAGTGAAAAACCCAAGCCAATATAGTCCAGTATAATATGATCCAGATCCAGTGTCCATAGTATCCAGTATTCATTAGTCCAGTGTCCATGTGTCCAGTGAAAAGTATTTTAATCTTCTTTTAGTATATATATTATAGTCTTTAAAGTGGTTGAAAATCCTACTAGTATGCCATCTTGATGAATATTTTCTACATGTAAAAGTATCCTTGAAAATCTTGAGTTTATTTTAATTATAATCTAGGTTCATTATTTATTAGACTCAAATACTAAGCCATCAGTGTACTTGTATACATGTATTTCTAATAAATGTTCATTCTAGCCTTCTTATTCTTATTTATATCTTCTTGAAATTCTTGGACACTAATAAATGCTTACTGATAATTCTTCAGGTGGTGGTATAGTAGGAGCAACAATTCTTCTTAGTCTGGTTTTATATATCTTCTAATCTGAGTAATCCTTTGGCCTCTGGGTATTGGTGCTGATTTGACTATGTCCTCTGGGGTATGGTAAAGTATCCTGGTATTGGTTTAGGTGGTTTCTGATTTGGTTGGATGCAATTTTAAATGGGTGAATGGTGGAAACTGAGAGACTGGCTCATGGTTCTTGATGGGTTGGAATGAGTGGAAGACTTTTATGTAGAATGAAAAAAAAGGGAACCTCTGTGTGATGTGATGTTGATGGGTGGAATGAGAAGAATATATATAGAGTTGGTGGTGAGATGATGATAATGTGTAATGATTAGAAGATATGTAGAATTTGTGATTGGATGATGATGTTTAATGAGTAGAAGATATGTAGAGTATGTGATTGATGATGAGGAGTTGGAATGTGTAGAAAAATGTGTAGAATTTGTGATGATGAGGTGTGTAGAAAATGTCTAGCATTGGTTATGAGATGGTGAAGATGTGTAATGAGTAGAAGATATGTGGAGTTTGTGATGATGAAGATGAGGTGGGATGCAGAAAATATGTAGAGTGTGATGGAACATTTTTAAATGAGTAGAAGATATGTAGAATATGTGATTTGGGGATGATGAAGTGGAATGGATATATAGAAACTGTGTAGAATGTGTGAAGTGAGCGGGTGATGTTTTCTTTGATGTCTGGTGGTTGAAGAGTCCATGTCAGGAGGGAAAGAAAAAAAATAAAAAATTCCTGGTGATTTTCCCTTTGGTAGTGCAGTGCTCCTCCCCCAACTTATTGTCTGTCCCCAGACAATGGAGAAAAAAATAGATTTTAGAGAATGATAGGTTGGATGGATGATGAACTGATGATGAGGTGGGATGAGCAGGAATGAGTAGCAGATAGCCTGGGAAAAAAAGTGATGAGAATAGAAGGTTTGTGGGATTTATTATAAAAGCAGTGTTGATGTATTTGTATTATTATTTTTTATTTGTTTTGTTACTAATTATTATTTGATTTGATTTTTTTTTTTTTTTTTTTTATTTTATTTATGTATCTGATTTAATTTTACCAGTTTTTATTTTTTTATTATCTACTCTGATTTAATTTTACTATTTTTTTATTTTTATTTATTTTTTTATATTATTTTCTGATTTAATTTTACTAATTTTTTATTATTATTTTTTTTTTTTTACTGAATAATTTTTATTATGTATTTGAATTTTTTTTTTTTTGTTTTTTTTTTGTTTTTTTTTTTTTTTTTTTTTTTTTTTCTTTTTTTTTTATTTATTTTATTATTAATTTCAATATGTTTGAAAGAAAAGAAAAAAAAACTATGCCGGGTTCTATGTCTGAGCGGGTATTGATATGTATGCGGCGTTCCGGTTCGCGCCCGAGGCGTCGATAGTGTAATGCGGAGGGATTTGGCGGAGCCGCGGAGCGCAACCGAGACCGATGGTTATCTGAGCAAGAAGGAAAAAAAAAGAAAGAGAAAACAAACCGAGAGAAAAGAGAAGAAAGAAAAGGAAAAAAAGATATCAAAAGGGAACTGGGTCGGCCACCAGAGTCGAATAAGGCTCAAAAATCCCCCCTCCAGACTGTAGTCTGGGAGGCGAGATCCTCATAAGAAATAATAAAAAAACTATGCCCGGGTCGAGCACCGGCGTCGACAATGTAGGCGGAAATCCTTGTCGTCCTCTTTCATCCTCCAGCGTCGATGCTGTTAGGGGAGATGACCACTCAATGTTTGTGGTAGTAAAGGGAAAAATTACGCGTTTCCGGATCGTACACCGGCGTCGATGCAGTGTAGTTGCGGCCCATCCTCCTGGTTCGTACACCAGAGTCGAAAGGTTGTTGTTTGTTTGTTTTTTTATTATTTAAGCAGCCGTCTTCGGCTGATGTTTTTCTTTCTTCCACTCATCTTTTTTTATTCATACTCGGGTTTTGTGTTATGTCTTCCCCTACCCGGCCAATATCTGTAGCGTCGTCCGCTCCTTCGTCTACAAACAGCGACGCTAGCTCTACTACCCCTCGGTCCGATGCTTTTCAAAACGTAGCAAACATTGGTTCGTTTGGTCCGTTCGTTCGGGACACGTTCTCCTTAGAGGAGCTCCAGGCGTTACGTGCCACCGTGTTCGATCACCTCCTCGAATTCGCCCGTGTTGACCACTTGGATCCACCCGTCTCGGCCGCTAGTCGGCACTGTTTATTTAGTCGATTATTTGACTCTTTTGACTCAGTAAGTTTTGAGAAAAATTTTTTTTATTTTTTTTTTTGCAATTTTTTGTTAACTTATTAATATGTATGTGTTGATTTTTTTTTTTTTTTTTTTTTTTTTTTTTTTTTTTTTTTATAGATTTTGATGCACACTATTATCCAGGAAAGAGAAGAGCAGGTCATTGGAAAAGTGTCAATAGTAGAGGGTATGTTTTTTTTTTTTTTTTTTTTTTTTTTTTATTTAGTTAGTTCATTTTTATTAGTCTATTTATTGATTTTTTTTTATATTTGTGTGGGAATTTCTCTGATAAAATACTTTTTTACTTGGTTTGCAGCAAATCTTCTGGACAATTCAGTTCCATCCAATTCCTCCAATGTATAGGATCCACCAGGGTTTTTTTGTGTTTATTTTGTAAGGACCATTCCACTTATTTTCAAAAAGCTTTCCCCATTGGGAATCCAAGGGTTTATTGTACACTAATACCAATTCTCCATTGTTTAGTGGTCCTCTGTCCTTCTTCCTTGTATTCCAGTAGTCCACAGACTGTCCCCTGGTTGTCATTAATTGTTGGTGTGCCTTTTGAAGAATAGAGCCCTGTTTTCCAATTGATGAGTCCTTGCCAAAAGAAGGTCCTGGGTTGTTTTTACCTGGGTCCAATTTATTCCTGAGAAGTTTCCAATTCCAGGTCAATGGGTAAGATTGGTGGTTGTCCAAATACTAATTCATAAGGGGAGAATCCTGTGGTCCTTTTTGTAGAAATTCTGTCTGAAAATAAAACCAATGGTAAATAGGTTCTCCACTTCTTTCCTTCCTGTCCACAGAGCTTGACCAGGGTATCCTTGATTGCTTGATGGCCTCTTTCAATCATTCCATTAGCCTCAGGATAATAAGGTGTAGTTACTTTTATTTTTATTCCAGACTCCAAAAGAACTTGTTTGAAGTCTTGACCAAATTCTGATCCACCATCCACAGTGACTGACCAAGGGGCCCCATACCTGTGTATCCAATTTCCAAAAACCACTGGGAGATTTTCCTTGCTTGTATCCTTTCTAGGCCAACTGCTTCTATCCAACCAGACAGGTCATCTCTTGCTATTACCAGGTATTTCCACTTTCCAGCTTTAATATGAACTGTATCCAAGCTGACTCTTCCAAAAAGTGTTGATGCTCCTGTAGGTTTCTTGGGTTCCATTGGTAGTACTGAATTCCTTTTCTGGCAAGCTTCACAAGACTGGACCCACTTGGTTACACCTTTCTTGAGTCCTGGCCACCAAAATCTGAGCCTGGTTCTTCTATAAGTTTCTGATACTCCTCTGTGGCCCAAGGATTCATGGAGGGAATGGAGGATGGAGATTTGAGCTGTAGGGTGAGTGACTACTATCTATCTGGGAAAGGGTTTGTTATTTCTATGAAGTATATTATTGGGAGAGGAAGAAGGAGGTTGATTTGTGTAAAATTTGTTTGAATTCCAGTTTGCTGCATCCAGGTGGTTTTTCATGGTTGAAAGATATTCCTGCAGATGTTTCCAAATTCCTTGTTGAAGGTTACCTACCTCCTCCCCCAACTTAGCTGATGTCCCCAGAAGCAGTCCAACAGAAGAATGTTTTAGTCCAAATCCAGGATGGGGTTTGATCCATTCTTCATCTTCATCAAAGCTCTGGCATTCTTCTTCTTCTGGGTCCAAAGGTCTTCTTGAGAGTGAATCAGGTAATGTAAAAGTCTTTCCAGGGGTGTGTACTAGGTCAAAGGAAAATAACTGAATAAAAGCAATCCACCTGTTCATAGGGGCATTGGGAAGTGAAGGGTTGTTGATCATCCCAATAAGACATTGTGCATCCACTCTAAGCTGGAAATGTTGGCCCATAGTCTGGTCTGGAGTTTCTTGAGGATTTTGGTGACACCACATAGCTCTAACTTGGATTGTGAGTATTCTGACTCTCTTTTGAAAATACCACTGATTCATAGATAACAGGCCTGTCTAGTCCATGGAATCTTCTTGGGTGAGTACAGCTCCTGCTGCAATATAACTGGAGTCCACTGATAATTTGATGAGTCCTGCCCCAGGTCCATAGTCCAATTTGCTGAGGGTGATGTCCTGTCCAATGATTCTTTTAAGTTCTTCAAAGGATTCCTGGCAATCTTCAGTCCAGTCCCAAGTGGAGTCCTTCCTGGTGAGTTTTTCTGAGAGGAGCAGTAATGGTGGAATAATTTCTGATAAACATTCTGACATAGACACAAATACCCAGAAATCCTCTGACTTCTGTTGGTGTGGTAGGGACTGGCCAGGTTTCAATCTTGTTGAGTTTCTTTGTTGATATTTTCCTTCCTTCTTTGCAGACAACATGTCCAACCAACCAGATCGGGCAGGGACACAACAGGCAAATTTCTTTCCAGATATGGTGAGTCCAGCTTCTTCAATCCTATACAGAATCCTTTCCAGAGTAATGGCATATTCATAGATAAACCTTCTGATTTGGGGATTTTCCTTGAGTTTTTTCTCCATTGTAGTCTGAAATAGGTCCTTTGATTCCTCCATCATCAATAATATACCCATGTGCTGAGGCAATTCATCCTGGAGGATCACATCATCTGGGCTTGATATACTGCAACTGAATTGGTGGCTCCTTGGGGCAATCTGGTGAGTTGAAATCTTCCTAGTGGGTTTTCAAAGGTGGTTAATGGTCTTGATTCCTTGGCTAACTCCCTTTCATCATCATATCCCCCCATATATCTCCTAGTCCATAGCATGCCCTTCCAGTAAAGGATTCAATGAGTTCTTCTGGGGATGGTGGTAAGCCTGCATCTTTGATAGTGATTTTGTTGAGTTTCTGAAGATCATGGACTATTCTGAGTTTTCCATCTTGTTGTTTTTACACAGAATATAGGGCTGGAATAGCTGGAAAAGATTGTTCATAAAGGCCAGTCCTGAGTCTTTCCCTTATTAATTCTATGACTTGAGGTTTGATTGGTGCAGGGATTGGGATAGGTTTTTGTTGCCAAGGTTCATGAGGATGACAGGGATGATGTAGGGTTGTCCATAGGTATGTCTGAGTAGTCTCTTTCTTCCTCCACAAAGGCCAAGGAATTTTGTCTGAGAGTAATTACCCATACTAATAAGAGATATTCTTGTTCTGATAGCCATCCAGAGGGTCCAAAGTTGATGAGGTCCAGTCTTTCTTGAGTGATTTTTGGGTGTGTTTGAATTGTGGAGGAAAAGGAGTAAGTGGAGTGGAGTAGGGATTCCTGGAGAGTTGGGGTCTTGACAGAGGTGGATTAAGAGAAAGGGGCATAGGTTGGTTTACAGGTTTGATTTTTTTTAGAGTTGATTTGTATTTTGCTAAATGAGTGACGGGTGTTTTATATTTTTTTTGTTGGTTTGCCAGGTCCCCATCTGTCAGGGAGAAGAGTTGGAGTCCAGGCCCTGGTCTAAAAAATCCCTGGTAGCTGAGTTGACTGGTAGAGTAGTTTCCCATTTCTGGTTGCTGGGGAGAATGATGGGTACCAAGTAAGTCTGTCCGATGAGTCCATAATAGAAAGTGATTCCCCCTTGAGCTCCATTGTATTTGATTGTAGCTGATACATCCATTAAGAAGGGCTTCCCAATAATAGTTGAACAGGTCCTTCAGCCACCCAGAAATGTACTATCCTGGATACCTTTCCAATGGTTACTTCCACTTCCTCAGCAATTCCTGGTATATTGGTATGGTGGCCTCCAATTCCCTTAAGTCTCATGGATTTAGAAGTGAGTACCAATCCTAGTTGGTGGGCCAGTCCTGCAGGTATGATATTGACCATTGATCCAGTATCCAAAAGGGCTTGATGAGTCTGACCATTTATGTTGAGATTAACATATCCAAGGGGGCATGAATAGTGAGTTGTCTGATCCTGTTGTACCTCCTCTTCTTCTTTCCTTAGGGTATTGGTTGATTTAATGGGGTCCAATGGGATCCTTCTGTTTGAAATCCTCTTTTTGAATGCATCAGTGACACCACTAGAGATAGCAAATATCGCTCCATAAGCCAACTCCATCTTTCCTTCAATAAGCATCCTTTGGCAATATCCTCTTCTGCTCCTGGGTAGTCCTTCCAATTTTTCTCTAGGTAAGTTTTCTTTGCTTTCTGTTTCTCCTTGGGTGGAGTGCTGGGTCCTTGTGTTTCTAGGTCCTGGAATCTGACATGGGGTTCTGTCTTTGGGTTTTGATTCTGTGTTTTGACTGGGGGCCTGGCCATGTGTAGTAAGTCTCTGTATCCATGTCCATAATGTTGTCCTTTTCTTTCCTGATCCTTTTGTCTGCCAATTTGGGTTCCTCTGGGTCCTTGGTTCCTCTGGTTCTCTTTCCAAGGTCTGCTTCATAGATGGTGGATTCTTCAGGGGTGATTGCTTCTTCTAGTTGTCCAAAGGAGATGATACATGGGTTTGTCCTTGGAAAGCTGATACCACAGATTGAATTGGTCTTCTGGGGTCCCATGGAATCATAGTTTTGTCTGGAAGTCTGAAATCTCTACCATCCTGAGTACGATCCTTTGGTAACATCTTCTTCTAGGGCCCTACATCTGGTGGTACTGTGGGTGTTTTCAAAACAGTAGTAGCATTTTAAGGTATAGTTCCTGGGGGCTGAATTGAATCCTGGGGCTGGTCCAACTAGGTGAGAGGGGCTGATCTTCCAGCAGTAAGGGATGCAAGTTGTTTGGTGATTTCTTCTAATTTCTGATCTGTAGTCCTGGCTTCCAGAGGCTTAGTGGTCCATGGATTGGTAGTTGAACAGTGTAATAGGTATTAGCTGGAAGGTTTGATTTGGGAATGGTACTGATTGGGTTCTGGGTAGGTTTTCTGGTTCCATTAGGCTCTTTTCCAAGACTGTAGCTGACTGAACCTCTCTGTGTATGTAGGAGAATAAAACCTGGGTGCTGGGAAGAATATGGCCTCCATCCTTGAGTGAAACCATCTTGCTGTCCCTGAGAAGTTCCTTGGTGATGGATATGGCTAGAGTGGGTTTGGGCCTTGAGCAATAATTTTCTGAAATCCTCCAAGCTGGTGTAGTATCCTAGTCTGACCAAATAGTGGGTAATGGTTTCAAATTTGGTCCTAAAGCATTTGAATTCCTGCAAGGTGCTGATCCCTCCAGTTTGTGTAGACAGATTTACCAAGTTCCTCAGTCTTCTTCAGTGTACTTGACCAAGGGGAGAGAGGATCCAAACCTAGTAAGTAGTTGCTCCTTCAATGTCTCCCAGTCTGAGTCCTCATAGCCAGTCATCTCTTCTACCTCATCCTGGAGGTCTGATCCTCTTAGAAAGAAAATAATCTGCTTGCATAGTTCATGGGGAGAGGCACCATCAGCTGACCGCAATCTCATACCTTTTTATAAATTTATCCACAGGTATGTTTGATCCATCAAAGAAGAGGTTCCTGTCCATTGGTTTGATCTTGACTGCTCTATTGGAAGGCATAGAGTATCTGGGCATCCCTGGGTTCCTTATCCAAAAAGTGAGTGAATGGAGTTTATGAATGTTGATGAGAAGCTACTGGAGAATGGGGTGTGGTGCAAGTTGGTCTTCAGAAGTTGCTGATGAGTTGTTGTTGTCTCTGTATTGTCCAGGATTGGGGATGTTGCCAACATGGTCCTGGAAGGCCTGGCTGGGTTGGGGTGGGAAGTCTGTCCTACATTGGTATTAATTGGTTGGCTGACTGGAGGGTAAATACTGGGGGCTGAGTAGAATCCTGGGGAATCCCGTTGAGACATGGCTAGTAAGAGGTAGGTTGACAGATGGAAGTGGTATAGGTGTTGTAGATGTTGAGTGTATGTGTAAAGAGTGTATTAAAGGTATGGGTAGTGAATGTGGATATGTATAAGTCCTTTAAAAAGTTTATGAAGATATAAGCTGACTAATGTGTTGTATTTTTATGTTGTGTAGATGTTGAACGATATGGAGAAGAGAGAAGGGAAGGTGAGTAGTGATGAAGCTGATAGTAATCGTGTGAGCCTGGGTCTCTTGAGGGACAACAGCAACCAGGGAAAGGGGCCCAGTAATAGACATTACTTCGTAGCCCCCGAAGTAGCCCTCGTATAATGATTAATAAAAAGATCTTAAATGATCTGGGAGCTGCCAAATGAGGGGTCAGCCTCTTCTATCCACCAACGAAACACGGGTGAAGGGACCTGGTCAAAGGAAACTGAAGCCAGCCAATCTTTTTTTGGTCAAAGGAAACTGACTCAAGGATTCTTAGATGGAAACCTGGTTGATTTTCCCTGATAAAATCAACAAAAATACAAGGGGACAGGATCTTGGAATGATCAAGCAACTTATTGCTGGGCGATGCCTTATCTAGCAGGATTCAATCTTATTGGGTCTATGCCACTGCTGGGGAATTGAAGGTTGTAGTAGAAAGAAGGGAAAAGGGGGAGAGAACAGAACAGTACAGACTAGATAAAGGACTTGGGAGGAGGTGATGACGTTGCAGAAGAAGGGACTCACTGGTTGATGACAAATGACAGCTGGACTGGGAAGTAATCAGAGAGTGAGGAGCCTTACTTAATATTCCAAAATCTGTTTGAGGAAGCTGCTGGGTTTCAACGGGTTGAAGTCCTTTTACTGAAGTGTGTGTTGTTGTGTGTGTGGTATTCTGGAGTCTGTGTATCTTCTGGGGTGTAGAGGATACTCAGACTCGAATTTTTCATAGTGTTGCTGACATAATCAGTGCTTGCTTGTGGTCAGCTTGCATCTGAAACATGCACAGCAGTTTTTATCATAAAATCACTAATAATTCACTAACTATGTGAAGGAGTAAATATGGAGAACATGCTCATTTGTGGACTATAGGGTTTAAATATGATGAGGAACAGAATATGAATTCAAAACAGCATTAAAACCTGATTCTGAAAAGATATGAGACAGTTGTGACTTAAAGAGGAAGATAAAGACAGACTTAGTCAGCTGTGCTGGCTCTAAGGCTGACATTCCCTACCACCAAAAGAGGTTTTATTTCTGCAAGGAAAATGAACCTAAATAAAATAAAAAATTGTGGAAAAGGTTTGCTATAGTGCATGCTCAATGTGAAAAGTAGGTTATTATTTCAAAAATCCATACAGAGAATATCAATCAGGGACATTTTGATAGAATTATTCTTCCAATCTCCCATTTATTTGCAAAAAATGAACTTGGAATCTACTGCAAATTTTCTGAAAGATATTAGAGATTTCTAATTAGGTCAGGAGGAATTGTAAAAGCAGCTTTTTTTTTTTTTTTTTTTTTTTTTTTTTTTTTTTTTTTTTTTTTTTCAACAAGACCCACAGGGTTAAATATATTGGGTCAATATAAACCAAAAGATCAATTTCTCAGACGTTTAAAACATAGTTTCTTCTTTTTTCATCAGAAGTTCAACCAAATTGGAATCATTGACACGCATTTTTTTCTTGGAATATGGTTGTAACTCAAGATCATTGAGGGTTGATGGTTTTCTCATGTGAAGAGAATGTGAATATTTTTAACATTTGGGTTGTGATTGTCCACAGATGTAGGCAGGTTGACTCCATTAATATCCGGTACTCCACTTCTGAAGCTTGGAAAATCACAAGGAACTTCTTTCTTGGATAGTTTCATCAACACCAATGATCCTAGATGTGATTGTTGTTAAGTCTGATTTGGACTCAGGAGATACTTTGGGAACAAAATAAAAGAAGGTTTCCTAATCAGTGATGCAGTTTCTCTCATAGCTTCTAAAGGTTTGTCAAGCTTGTTTCCGTGAATGGAGGATTGTGATTTGAGTCTCCTTGACCAATTTATGGGAACCTGTATGTTAGCAGTGTATTGGTTGCAGGACGGTGTTGACCTGTTCAAGACCATAACCCAGAGACCATAGCTCTTGCATTTAATAGAGCCAAAAGTACTCCTGTTTGCAATGGGGGGAGCCTTCTTCTCAGGAACCTAGGCTGTTCACATTTATTGGAGGTATATTCCAATTCAAATCTCCAACGTTGTCATCTAA
>RDRW01000437.1:0-69077 GCA_007896445.1 Puccinia hordei | reverse complement strand
TTTTGTATGCAATAAATCTTCATCATTGTCCATGAGTTGATGAGCTCAAAGGGATTCATCCTTTTTTTTGTGGTGGTGTTGGTATTGGTATTCGTTGGCAGTTGGTGAGCCGTAGATTGTTGGTCTTGGTTGGTTGGAAGGCTAATCCACCCCTTGCGCTATTGCCAGTCTCTGTGGCACGGATGATGAAAGATCTGAGACAGATCTGTGAAAACACCAGTGGGCCCGCGCAAGAAACATGGGTAGATCCCTGGGCTGCTGGAGATGCTCTCAACAATGATGATGGGTCCATTATAGATATCAATTTTGAACCAGGATATCCTCAATTTCAAAATTCTATTCTACCATCAACTTGACTGTCACAACCTTGCATCTGCAGACCACTGCTCTGTCAACAATAGTTATTATTGAGTCAATCAAGTTGAAATTTTTATGCCTTGCCATTTGATTTTTAAATAAAGATCTCAAAGTATTTTTCCAAACTCCTATCAACAAATCTCCTGAAGAAATCCAACCAGAAAATTCCTCCAATTAGTTTACCCCACCCGGTTCTGTGATAACTTCTCTGAAGAAAAAAGTAATCAATTTGCAGTCATCACTGAGCTTCCTTATGCCTTTGAATATAATCAAGAATTATCTCAGAATAACTAACATACAACTTACATCAATGAACTCAAAAAATATAACATCACCACCAGTGGAATTTATGAAGTTGAATTGAAAGATGGTTTTGATGATGGTTATGATGATGCTTTCTTTGATGGTTATAATTATGGGGGAGATTAAAAGTATAACAAGGAGTATTTCTATGACCACCATGAAGATCTGTATTAGTTTGTGTTTTTTTCCTTCATTTGATCAATCTGTTTTGTTGCTTTTTTTTTCATTTTCTTTCCTCACCTTATTTTTCTCACATCTTGAATGTACATAAACCCTCACAGGTGTCTTGGATCCTTGCCAAGTGGGTGGTCTTATAATATGGGATTGACTAGGTCAATAGTATTCTTGGCTTCAGCTCAGCCATCCAGAGAGGACTACAGTTCTGGCCATACCAACTGATATAAATCTAGCTTTCAATACCCATTTAAGATTGGGTTGGCCAAGAGGTTAAAGAAAATTGTACTGAAAAATTGCACCAACTTCACATCTAGTTAACAGTTCAATTTTTCCAAATCCAAGTTGAAAAATATTTTTTAGTTTCATCATATCAGATCTGTTTCTATTTTTCCCTGCAACAGCAGCTTGGATTGGTGGTTCACCGCATGCTGGGGCTCCAAGACTGGGTTAAGATGTAGATTTATTTTGATTAGTTGGAAAAGGTTTTCACACCACTTTTACTGATGAAAAGTAAATTCTTACTGATGCCAGCCTGATGTGAACCGTCCTGCTAGGACTGCTCACATAGGTGGAGGCCACTTACTAATTGGAATTTGAATTCCACTTTTTATGGTTAAATATAATTTTAATTTCCCTATGTGAACATACCTATTGAGAGCATCCATAATTTTATTTCTAAACTTTCTGCAGCTGCAGAGAGTTTAGCAAGGCACATAGGCCTCCTTAGCTGTCTTACCAAGATGTTCTACAGCTGTGGCTAATACAGGGCATTTGCACTGCCAAACCAAGCCGTACACTCAGGGACTTTTCAACTTGGGTTTTGGCAGTGTGATTGGGTAGGGAAATTTGCTGAGTCTCTAGTTAAAGAGGGCTAAGGAGTCCACAAGTGTTGCACGCAGGGGCTCTGTCTCTGTAAAAATGGATTACTAAAACAGTTTGCAGAGAAACTTGTGGATTCTCTGAGTTTAAGAAGTTTAAAACCTGTTTTGTAAACCACTTGGGGTTGCGTTGCGTCCGTGGGTTTGTTTGCAAAGGATTAATTCGAAAGCTGATTCGGGGTGTTGGGTAGGGGGGGGGGGGGGGGGGCTTAGCTGAGCTGGGGTGAATATGCAGAATTCGAATTTCTGGTCGGCCTTCCCGCCGGGCGCGCCAATGGGCTCGACTAGTACCATCCCAAGCGGATGATCCAATCTCGACCGATTAGCACCGAACCCGAGGACAATGAAGCAAATTGTATTGCAGGAAGCGCCCCAGAAGATGTGAGCAAAAATTTCGTCATGTATCACTCCGAACTCTGCGGAATGCATTAACTGACCGGGTCGATCTAGAAAACATATCCAATTCTCCGTTTTATCTTCTCAAGAAATCGTAGCAATATCCGAGTATGAATCCACTCAACGCGATCTGTATAGCATGGTTGGATCTGAAAATAATGGAATCAATATCCCAGGTGCGATTGAACCCCTCGTTAAAAGACCCGCCAAGGGCGGTGTCTTGGATAGTAGGTTGGGGACGTCCGACAAATCTGGCATATGCGGAACCTGCAACGCCAAGATGGCCGACTGCGTTGGCCATTACTCTTACATCAAACTCATCCTCCCGGTATTTCATATCGGATATTTTCGTGCCGTAATCCAGATGCTGCAAGATATTTGTAAGGTGAGTAGAATACATCATCTTTACTTGGTTTCTGTAGATTTATGGCGCACCGATTATTTTGGAATGATTCACAGACGTGTGCTAGGGTGCTCTTATCAGAAGAAGATCGTCGACTATACCTCGTCAAGTTTCGACGTCCTAATCTCGAAAATCTACAGCGGCAACATCTAGCCAAGCAAGTCAACACTGCCTGCCGTAAGATTATTACGTGTCCTTATTGCGGTGCCACCAACGGTACCGTCAAGAAAGTCGGTGCTTTACGAATCATACACGAGAAATTCAGGGCAAAGAAGAAAGCAGACGAATTGGCGGCATTCAGAGATACCTTCATCACCGCTGTCAAAGAAACTAAGGAATTAGGACCGCACCTTCACAAAGCTCAGGAAGATATGAACCCGCTCCGAGTCCTGAATCTCTTTCGAAGAATAACCCCTTCAGTCAGCACCTCATTTCAACTGGCTTGAATCTCACTCGAGCTCATCTTGAAACTTTTGATGCCTTTAGGATTGTGAATTGCTTGGTTTGGATCCTGAAGTTGGACGGCCTGAGGAATACATTTGGCAATACATTCATGTTCCACCGGTCTGCATTAGACCCAGTGTTGCGCAAGAGGCCGCCACGTATGTTTTGGTCTCTACAATTGTTGAAGTCTGCGTCACTATCTACTAATTAGAGTTGTTGAACCTAGAAATGAAGATGATTTGACAGTTAAATTGACAGAAATCATCTTCACAAACACCCTCATCAAAACTGGCCTGGTCAAAGGAGTTCCAACTCAAAACATCATGGTGAAATGGTGTCTTATAAGCATCCCACTCTATCTAGCATACTCATCACTCATTTGCACTCTTAGGAACAATGGGAATTCATGCAGCTCTCTGTGGCCATGTATATCAACGCCGAGCTTCCCGGAGTCCCGTCCCAAATGGTTCGTGGAAGTTTCTGCTGATCGTCCTTTGGTAGGATCTTGCATATCTTGATGGCTTGCTTTATTTTTGTTCAGGGGGTCAAACCAATAAAAGGTTTCTGCCAAAGACTGAAAGGAAAAACTGGTCGATTTCGTGGTAATCTATCTGGAAAACGTGTCGACTTTTCTGGTCGAACGGTCATCAGTCCAGATCCAAACCTTAGCATTACAGAGGTAAGCTTATCATGACCTACAATCCAGTCGAGTTCCAAAGCGGGAAATTGACCTTAGTACCTGTAGGTAGCGGTTCCTGACCGGGTTGCAAAAATATTGACGTATCCAGAAAGGGTTACTGCTCACAACATCGATCGGCTGCGGCAATGTGTCCGAAATGGCCCCGACATCCATCCGGGCGCCAACTATCTTGTGGCAGGTAGTACATCAAACGCAAGCGGAACCGCGCCTCCCTTTAAAAGATCTTTGAAATTCGGGAATCGGAATCATGTGGCGAACACCCTGCGATTAGGGGACACAGTGGAAAGACATTTACACGATGGAGAGTGAGTCTGCTTGTTTGTTTTGTACAAGCGTTTCTTTTGACTGAAAATTGTACCTTAGTGTTGTACTTTTCAATCGGCAGCCGAGTCTGCATAAACTTTCGATCATGTCACATCGGGCCAAGATACGACCTTGGCGAACCTTCCGGTTCAATGAGTGTGTTTGCACGCCTTATAATGCTGATTTTGATGGAGATGAAATGAATTTGCGTAAATATATCTACTTGGCTCTTGTGGTGCCACCAGATAACGACTGACCTATTATCCTATTTGCGCTGCTGTAAGATGTGCCGCAGACTGAAGAAGCCCGGACTGAAGCCACGGAGCTCATGAACATTAAATATAACCTTGTTACCCCTCGGAACGGTGAACCGATTATTGCTGCTACCCAAGATTTCATTACCGCCTCGTTTCTATTATCTCGAAAAGATAATTTTTATGATCGACAGCAATTTAGCCAAATCCTCCAATATCTTTCTGATGCTACCTTGCACATAGATCTCCCACCCCCAGTGATCTGGAAACCCGTTCGGCTATGGACTGGGAAGCAAGTCTTCAACGTTCTTATGAGGCCGAATAAAGATTCGCCCGTCAAAGTCAATATCGAGGCTAAATGTGCCACACATCAAAAAGCTGCCCCCGAATACTTGCCGGACATGTCGCCTAATGACGGTTGGCTTGTCATTCAAAATTCAGAAATCATGTGTGGAGTAGTTGATAAAGCCATCGTCGGTGGCGGAAAAAAGGATTCGATATTCGCCGTAATCAACTGCGACTTTGGTCCTGATGAAGCTGTCAAAGCCATGAATAGACTTGCCAAAGTTAGTGCTCGGTGGCTAGGTTCGTTGTTTTATTTATTTTATCTGGTATACTAGCTTGATCATCTTTCCAAAGCCCGCGCTCACGCTTCGTTTTAACAGCAAATATGGGCTTTTCGATTGGTGTCGGCGATGTTACCCCGGGCGAAAGACTATCTACGCAAAAAAATGCACTTGTTGCCAAAGCCTACAAAGAGACAGACGAACTTATTCAACAATCGAAAGCCGGAAAACTAGAAACTCTCCCAGGGCGCGACTTGGATCAAACACTCGAGGCTATGATTTCCGGAGTCCTTTCAAAGGTCAGAGATAGTTTGGGAGAAATCTGTATGGCGGAACTCACACGGCACAATGCACCTTTGATCATGGCGACCTGCGGATCCAAAGGTGCCAGTCTCACTATATATAGGTTATCTATCAGCTAAATTAACTTTCCACACAACACAGGTTCTAAGATTAACGTAGCACAAATGGTAGCTTGTGTTGGGCAGCAAATTATCAGTGGCAATCGTATCCCTGATGGTTTTCAAGACCGGTCTCTTCCCCATTTCCACAAGAAAGCCAAAGAGCCACCGGCCAAAGGTTTTGTCAGAAATAGCTTCCACTCTGGCCTCCGCGCCACTGAGTTTCTCTTCCACGCAATTTCCGGTCGAGAAGGTCTTGTTGATACCGCGGTCAAGACCGCCGAGACAGGTTATATGCAAAGGAGATTGATGAAAGCTTTAGAAGATCTGGCCACTCGTTATGATGACTCCGTTAGAAACTCGGTTGGTGGGATTGTGCAATTTACATATGGTGATGATGGCCTGGACCCTACTTATTTGGAGGGAGACGGAGAGCCGGTGGAATTTGCCCGTACTTGGAGGCACACGAAAGTGAGTTGACATCAAATGAAGTTCCGTGACAAAATTTACGCTAATCGATCATCCAATCTTTTGATATTTTTGGTGCAGGCTACAGTCTCGCATCTTGATGGTAGGGGGCTCCATCCTTACGAAATTACCAAATTGGTGACCGATGGTCTAGCGCAACCTCGTTTCACCACCGCCTGCACACAACGTTTCAGAGACTCGGTCTTGGATTTCATGGTTGAACGGGTTGTTAAGCCCGCTGCAAATTACAGACAGAGCTATGGTATGTATCCCGCCTTGGAGTTGGAAGGCGATTGGGACGAATACACAGACCTGTCTGCCGGCGTGAGCGGTAAGTCGCGCTTCATTTATCTTCGCTCTCCGGTCTTCCCTAGCTTCCTGGAATTATTTTCTGATCCGTCAATATCTTAGAGGCCAAAAAGAAAATCGTTATGAACAAGACGCAAGTCACCTTGAAGCAAATTGAGACATTCCTGGATCATTGTTGGAAAAAATACGTCAAAGCCAAAGTCGAGCCGGGTATGCGCATTGCTGCATACTGTTAGATTTTTTACAATTCTAGCCGTCGATTAATATCATTTCATTGTCACTGATCACAACCTAGGTACCGCCGTTGGTGCTGTCGGTGCTCAGTCAATTGGAGAACCTGGAACCCAAATGACTTTGAAGACTTTCCATTTCGCTGGTGTAGCCTCGATGAACATTACGCTTGGTGTACCTCGAATCAAAGAAATCATCAACGCCTCCAAACTTATTAATGGGCCTATTATCAACGCACCTTTAGTCGCCAATCAGAATGAAAGGTCGGCCAGAATCGTCAAGGCTCGGTTAGAGAAAACCTACTTAGGTGATGTATGTACCATCAGATACATTTTCTCGAAGATTCCTGGCTGATAGTTAGTTTTCCATCTCCAGGTCACATCTGTCATCGAAGAAATGTATTCCAATGATTCAATGTACCTTGGTATTCATATCGACATGGAAACCGTTCAACGCTTGCAGGTAAACTCCGCATCCTCATTTGAAGGATATTTCAGGCATAACACTCACGTGGATCTTGCTTTAGCTGGAAATTACCTTAGATTCAATCAAATGGTCGATCATCAACGCCCCTAAGTTGAAAATCACGGCTGACGTACGTTTGGCCCATTCATCGTCCAATTGTTCAAGTTCCCAAAATAGCGCATGTTTACTAAGATCTGACTCCTCAGCAAATACAAGTGATTCCCCGCAAGAATCGTATCCGCGTTTATGTTGACACCAATTTAGCAGATGGCGACAAAGTCCTACCGTTTTACCAAAAGTTGATGTTCCTTCGTCGAGTTCTTCCAGGCGTAGTTATCAAAGTAAGTTATAATTTCTTGTGGGAGGCTACAAAACATCTTGGTAACTGAATAAGTTTTTGTGGTACACAGGGTCTTCCCAAAGCTGGCCGGACAGTTATCAACAAAAATAGCAAGAATGAGTACGAACTTCTCGTTGAAGGGTACGGTTTGCTTGATGTAATGACCACGGATGGTAAGAAGCTGTGTCAACGATCTTGATGGTTTCCAACATTAACCTTTGCTTGGCAAATTTTCAGGCGTAGTCGGCACACATACTATGCCCAATCATATCATGGAGGCCCAAAGTGTGCTAGGTATCGAGGCGGCTCGAAATTGTATTATCAAAGAAATCTCGTACACGATGGACTCCCATGGGTTGACAGTCGACCCCCGACACATGATGTTATTAGGAGATATCATGTGTTACAAGGGAGAAGTGCTCGGAATCACTCGATTTGGGATTGCCAAGATGAAAGATTCAGTGAGCTAATTGTTCAGTCAAAATGCGACAAGATGCTCTTACTGACCATACCCGTCGGGCTTCCTTCAGGTTCTTATGTTGGCTTCGTTCGAAAAAACGACCGACCATCTTTTCGACGCAGCCTTGTATAGCAAAAGAGACGCGATCGAAGGTGTGTCGGAGTGTATTATCATGGGCAACCCTGCAAATGACATCGGTACATCAGCGTAAGTGCCTCACGATGCTCATGTACCCAGAAAAATTTAAATAACAATAATCCCTTGCGTTCCCTCAATCAAGTGCTTGTCTGGTTTCCGAAGTACCCAAACTGCCTCCCAGGCGCAAAGTCTTGTTTTATTAAAGGGTGTCAACAATATCACGGAGTGCGTACAGCCTACCCACAGTCGATCTTATCACTGTTTTTGCATCCAATTTCACGTACATACATGTTTTGCATTGAAATGTTTTTGGTGAAACGTTACTCATGAGTTGGTTGGGGTCACATTAGGATAATATGTAATATATCTTCATATCCAAACCAAAATTATATTATATCTCCCAAAGCGGTCAAACCTATAATATTCTGGGGCAATTGGCTGAGGGTTGATAGATTGGGCACTCGGCACATGTTGGCCAATGTCATGGCCTGCAACCCCAACTGGCAGGGCAGAACCTCAGCTTTCAAGGCAGCTGCTTGCAGCTACTCAAGATCTCAGCTAGGGGCTAGGAACAATGTAGTTCTGATAGCAACGATTTGGCACTCAGCTCTTACTGCTTTCATCCTCAGGAAATGCACCATTGGTGTGTGTTTATCAACACCCCTTTTGGCTTCCTCATCAGGTTCTATTTAAAAAATGAATCACTTGCCTTCAATTTAGGATGTGGACTGAAAGCAAAATTAGCCTGGTCCATACCGGGGCACTCTATTCCCCTGACTAAAACTGGATAGGGATTGAATTTTGGACTTCAAAAGCTTGTTAAAAACATATGATTGTGATTAAACTTTTGCTAGTCAAGGCCTAGAACCACTGCAAAGAAAGCTGGCTCAACTGCCTGCAGTTGACATGCAGGAACTCTAACCAAATATTACCAAATCCACCATTATGTAATTTACTGCACCAGGAAAAATAAATTTTCACCTGACATCCAGTGACATCAAGAAACAATGGCTGTAGCTTTTTTCTGTCTTGGGTTCCATTACAACTAGGCTACAATGGCTCCTTTGTTTCCTAAAAGTGGATGTACATGAGGCCAACTGTACTACTGATTGAACCTGGGCTGATGTCACCTGTAGTCAAGTGACAATTTATTTTTCCTGGTACTGGTTTTCACAACATGCTGGTCCTTCACCTAAGAACTTATGGAACCCACAGATTATTATTACTTATTTCTGGATCATTGACTGGTTTCAAAATTGGATATGGGGCATTGATAAATGCATGCCCTTTTTTGGGTGTCAACATGCCGCTGGATGGGTGTGCAACCTGCATGCCCATGTAGGAAGGGACATGCAGGTCACATGCTCATCAACCAGCATGCAACACCAGTCAAAAGGGGGTGTGCTACCACACTCCCCTGTATTTGTATGTGGTATGGGTATAGCCCATACTTGATACCCATAGAAAGGGTGTGCACTCCCTTTCTATGGGTAGTTTGACTGGAGTGGTCAAAGAGACTACATAGTCTCTTCAACCAGGGAAGGTCCTCCCATTGAAGAGACTCAGATGATTTCCTCTGGTCTAAAAGACTGTGTAGCAGCAGTGAGCTGCTACACTTTTTCAGTGCTATGTGTTAGCGTAGCGGCAAAATTCAGTGCTATGTGTTAGTGTAGCGGCAAAATTCAGCGCTATGTGTTAGCGTAGCGGCAAAAAGTGCACACCAAAATTGGTTAGTGTTAGCGCGCTGTTGGTGCTGCTATGCTGCGCTAAAAGAGCACAGTTATTCTTGTAGCCTTAGCGCGCAGCTACAGCGGCTACAATGCACTATAGCGCTTTTAGCGGGAAAAAGGTTATTTTTCCGCTAAAAGCGCTGTAGCGCAGTGTAGTGCGCAACTTTTTGCGCCCTGCATGCGTAGCGTTAGTGCAATTGTGCACATCTGCGCTAATGCTATGCTAACATCTAACTGCAGCTTGGATAACATTTAGTGTAGTGTTAGCACAGATGCGCGCAATTGCGCTAACGCTTTGCTAAACGTCAGCACATTTGCCCTGCACTATGCTACGCTAACCGCTATGGTTAGTGTAGCGGGCCCACCATTTTGTGTAGTCTCTTCAACTGGAGGGACTTCCTCTGGTCAAAGAGACTGAATGTGTGTTTTGGCCAAACATGTCCTTGATTCATTCAGGATTGTACCAATGTTGGCAAAAGTAGTCCAGAGAGTAAAATAAAAGGATCAGTAGTGTCCAACAACCTAGTGCAAAATTAAATAATGAAGGAATATAACTTAAGAAATACTTTCTATCATCCTAAGGTGAATAACCACAAGGTGTTTGAGAAGCGTTGATGGGTTGCAATTGATCAACAAATGTTATAGTTGGAAGGGGGACTGGAAATTCCCTACAGATTTTTGGTGGGTGAAAAAAAAAAATGCAGAGGAATGCCAAAAAAAAAAAATTGAAGGCGCACAAACTTATAAGATAAATGATAAAATAAAATATGAGAACTCAAAAACCTATGACTGTTTTTAAATTACTTGATAACAAAAAAGACCAGAAACTAGAACAAGAGATTAGGCTAAGAATGATTTTTTAGAGAGAATAAACAATAAGAGACCAACCCTTCTAAATTGATGTAATATCTAATATAAGTTTATGATGATAGAGACAACACTATGCTTGTATATGAACTGAATAAATTAGAGAATGAACATTAGTGAGTCAAGATTTTTATGAGATGTGATGAGTGAGAAACAAACCCTAAGTAGTATAGGTCTAAAGTAAATGGTGATGTTTTTTATGAGATGAACAGGATAAAAGACTAAGAAGACTAAGAATGATATGAACAAGAGTTAGCAATGTTATTCTACAAAAGGAATGAAATGTAATGATTGCATTTCTCACCAAGTTGGAAGCTAATGAAGGCTGTCCAATGCTAAAGCTTCACCAAGAGTTTCTTGATTTGAATTGGTCTGAGACTTGTTGATGTTTGATGATTTGTTGAGTGACTTTGAGATGGACAAGTGATGAGAGAAGTGAAGAAAGAGGAGAGGAGAGGAAGTGGGTGAACGGTACTTTTTGAGTTAGGTTATGAGTGAAAATTACAGTGTGGTATCACACTCGTGTCACGAATGAGGAAGGAATCAGGATGTAGATTCAACAAGAACTCCGCGACTATTCAGTTTGAGTGCCAAATAAGAGCATCCACAGTCGTCTTGATAAGTCGGCTCAATAAGCTAACTTTATCAAGACAACACCCCACTTGTGCGCTTGATAGCGCTCAATAGCAATCAAATCCCTAGGATTCTCAATAGAGGTCCATCAATTTATGGACCTCTATCGAGCTCAATAAGGTAAGTTGTCCTGGCTTTCACAGGTCACCTTTTGGTGAACCCTCCCCCCAACCAACATCCCTGACTTCAACCTCTCCCAAAATACCTCCCCCCCAAGTTATTGACTCGAGTTGCAGAGGGCACAAGTGTGGAACGGCTCAATAACCCAGCAATAGAGCCGGGTTATCAAGCCGCGAGTGGGGAAACTCTCGACAAAACAACTGTTGAGCTTGCTAAGAGCTCAACAGTTGTTGAAAACTTATCCACACAATTGTGGATGCTCTAAGATGAGGAAACTTGTCAGCTTGCTACTAGTTCAGAGACAACCTGACTAGAACAATAAATAAGTAATAATTAATTAACAAAAAAATACATATGAAAGAGACATTATTACACAGGTAATAATGTACCATAAATTATAATAAAACATAAGAAAAAGATAACATTTTTAGAATATAAACATTATTACATAGTAATACCGTAATAAACAAATATAATAAATATATTAATAATAAAATGAGTAATACCTCATTAACCCTTGAGAAAAGTGAAGATATTATTTCATATTCTGAAAGGGAAATTAAAATAACCCAGGGTACCTCAGCCAAATTATCCTAGAAAACTTCCTCCTTCTAATAATAAAATTAACTTGAAGAATAATCCTACTAAGCGCTAAAAATACTTACTAGGTGTAAACATATGTAATATGAGAGTATTCTAGTAAGTAGAAGTACTTAAAATAAGGGATAATTACTTAAATAAACTATGTAATTATCCTTTAAACACATAAATAAAATATTAAATACCATTTGACAAAAATATCACGCTGTTTTATAGTCTTTGTATTGACACTTTTCCCAGGATGTTTGCGTGTCAAATAATTGAATGGAGAGCTGTAAAAGCGCCCATAATGCAAGTATGACAAGAACTCTCATGGTATAGAACTTTACATATGAAATAACCAAATTAAATACAAATAAGCTTCTGTACTGTAATTTGATTATTTGTTTTAATTATTTGTTGATCAAATGATCAATACATGTTGTACATCAAACTAAGAGCTCTTGAAGTGCCCTTAGATAATATCAAAAGATGACTGACAGGCTGTATTAATTATTGACAGCCTGTACATGTAATAATTTGATAAATTACATCATTTATTTCTACTAAGGATAACTCCTTCCTTGTAATGTTCCCATAGCCACAAGAACACTTGAGGTTTCGCCATCAGGGCTCCAGAAAGGCATTTAAGAGGCCCTTTCTTCCCCCTGTATTTTGATTCCCCAGCTTTATCATATTTACAACCTGCATTCCACCAGTCCAGCATACTAGTGTCCTGCCCAGTAAATCAGTCTTCAAGACTTCAAAGCCTCTTCTCCTCAACCTCAACTCTGTCCAGCCTTCCAGCCCACCTTTCCAACCTCTTCCAGCTGCTCAGTTTACCATAAGAAAGTCCCCCACCTCCTTCCCTCAAAGCAAACTACAGTAAGTCTTTTTATATTAGGAGTTGTGGCCCTTTCTTAGCCACTATTTCACTGGGACTAAACACTGCTTGCAGGCCCCAGTTTTAAAGGTTCAGTTCCCCTGCTTTTAGCACAAACACCTGTGGAGGGAACTAAACACCCCAGCTTGCTGGCCCCTCCATAAAATATATATCTTTTAATATTAATATAAAAGATTAAAATCCCCAAAAATAACTATTTTTATCCCATATTTTTGCCTTGCACCTTGTGTAGCTGAGCGTAAACTCTATTGGATAGCCGCGGTTAAAAATTATAATATTGTTAAGTATGTTACATGTCTGTGATATGTGGTATAGTGTGAAATGTATGATTTGACATGTAATGTAATAAAAATCTTATTTAATGTTGAATAAACCACAAAAATTTTGTGATGGTGCTGAATCCAAACTGAACAATAATGTCCGAGCCAATCGATCCCTCTCATGTGATATCCTTACTCCAAAAATCCAGCGATACCCTTGAGGAGGATACTTGCAGGTTCTCGATTTACTCAGCGGGAAACCAGGCGTCTGCCATCCAAGTTGAATTAGAAACCTATTGGGGAACGAAACACTTCAAGTACTCCTCAACCAAGACCAACTTCGTATGGCATAGTGGTCATCCACCCAACTTAAAATCAATCCTCCCCTCCCAGCTCGATGGCACCTTACATTACGGGATCTCGCTCCAGGATGAATGGTTCCTGGTTTGGTGTTTGTTCGAAATTAGCAAGACTTTCGATTGCCAAATTCAAATTCAAGATAACGATGGCGAATTTCTCTTGATCGAGGCAGCCGATAATCTCCCCAAATGGCTCACACCTGATCTGGCGCAAGGACGAGTTAAGTCCCTCCTCTTAACGAATTGCATTCACCTTCCGCAGTGTGAATTGTACTAATCTGTGTCCTAAGAACAGGTTTGGATTCAACAGGGGTCCCTTCATCTAATTCCCTCAGCGGCCACTCCATCTGTTCAAGCTGGCCTGCCAACCCAGTTAGCATTAGAAATTCTTCGCACGCGATCTCATTCCACTGTGGCTTCAGCATCAATCAACTCTACCATTCTTGATCGTATTCTCGGTGCATCGCCCCAAGCACTTACTGAGAGCCACCTGTTTAACACGGAAGCCTACTTGCATGTTAGCATAGCCAAGGCCCTTCAAGCCGATCCAAACCTCATAGGTCTTGCTGTCAAAGCTTTCTGCGAAAAAGATGCGGATAGTTTCAAAGTCGGTTAAAAATATATATGATCTGCGTCGATAATTGCCAACCTATCGATTGCTAACCGTTTCTTCTTCTTCTTTTCTTTGGATTTTCCAAACAATAAAGGCATGCCGAGAAATGACTCGATTCCCGCCTCAGACTCCCTGCAACACAATTACCGATAACAAGGAGGCTGTGGAATCTTCAGCTACCAGCTGGCCTTACTGCTTGGTTCGAATGACTCGCTCGCTATATGCGGTTTTATTGAACCATGAGATGACGTTTCACCCACCCAAGCCATTTGAAAAGGTTGGCTGGATGGACGTGGCTAGGGAAAATCAGGTTGAATGGAAAAGGAGATTAGTCGGGATGAAGATATCGTGCGGGTTCGAGATGATGCTTTCGACAGTTCACACGAGTCGAACGACTTGCGATCCCATGTTCAATGGCCGTTCTCGCCGATATCAAAACTACCTTGACAAACTCCAGAAGGCTGGCTATTTTCAAGCAGAGGTCGAGGGTAGCACGAAATGGGTTGACCTTGAATCGATTGCCAAGAAGGCTTACGCAGACAGCCTCAAACCAAATGATATCACCACTCGGTTCGATTTTGCCGTCGGCCCATCCCATCTATCCGAAAATTACAACGCCTCGATCGACTGCCGAGGAGAATCTGATGAGTGGCTGGACCTAGATGAAGAGCAACTCAAAACTCTACTCGAAAGGGGTCCTGATCCAATTCCGCTTAATTCATCGTCTCCGGAAACGCGGGAACAGCAAAGTGAAGCTGAAATGAACAACATGTCAGCCTTTGCTAGTCAAATGGAGAGATTTGTAGAAGGGCAAGGAAGCTTGGAGGGTGCTGTACATTCTGATGACGAAATGACAGACGGTTCAGAGGACACTAGTGCAGAAGATTCTGAGCAAGAAGAATTACGTGCAGATATTTTTCCTGGGCGACGCAAGAATACCAAGAAGCTCTACAAAGGTCCTTTTCGGAAGTCTGATGGCGATTATGATGACGAAACAAAAGAAAGGTTGGCCACACTTGTACCAGATCTTCCTGATGCTGAGTGGGGACAGTCGTCTCAAAAGACTGCGCAGTTATCTGCCGATCCGCCCTTGGTTGACGATTCACAAACAACCAACGCATCAGATATATCCAATGTAGCCACCAAAAATAAGAAGTCATTGCCTAAACTGACCAAGCAATCTTACGATGGGGTATGTGAGGAATCATCGGAGGAAGACTCCGATGGTGAAGATTTAAACATCCCCAGCGGAATGGAAAAGCAAGACGATGCCGAAGTGGTAGAAGACATCGACATGGATGCAGAGCGGGATGACTTCCTCAAGTTCGCCCAAGAAGCCCTCGGATTGACCAGCGCTCAATACGAAGCTATCTTGGATAGTCGTAGGGAAAGAGGCGGTCAGTTCTTTCTCTTTTCAGTATCTCCCAAACGCAAACTCATGTCATCCTACTTATCGATTAGCCTACGTACCACCCACCTCAAAAGTCTCGCAGAATAAAACTTGCCCCAATGAAACTACCCAGATCGAGTTCACATCAGACACGTTGATGGACTCGAATGACGTCAAGACACGATCTTCAGTATCAAAAGGAAAACAGCCCCAACGTCTAGTCCGTTTCGAAGCCGACAAGTCGACAGAACAAGATGAGCAGCAAAGAGTCGGTTCATTGGATGCTGGAGAGCAGACGACTGAAGACAGAAAGGCGAATGTAGATCTAGATACGTTTGACAAACTCATGAACCGTATGGACGAGGAGCTGGAAAAGAAAAACGGGAAACAAACGGGAAAAAAGGGTGGCCCGATTCTGGCAGATCCTCTTGGACCCAATCTAGGAGGCGGATCCGGACCGGGAATGAAAGATCTATCTGACGACTCGGACGACTCAGACCTGGAGATGGACGACATCGACCGGGCAATCCACAGCGAATTGGCAGACTTGATGAATCAATCAGGTGTCCCGTTGGACGGCCATTCCCATGATCAGCCCGACTACTCTGTTATCTCTAACTTCCTCGAAAGCTTTAAATCTCAGGTCGGCTTGCCCGGTCCCGTCGGTAACATGGCCGGTCGACTCGGATTTGAGTTCCTTCCTTCGAAGGATAAAACACCATAACTTGTCTTCAACGCCCTGCTTCAAACCTCTCTCTTTGTTGATACCCCAGATGACTGTTTTTCTAGCCATTTATTAATGAATAAATACATAAAATGCATGCATCACCCTTTGGGCCGTTCCTTCCCTATCCCTACATGCACAGATCACAACATTGTTATCACCCGTGTGAATCATCCGATGATGTCAGAATCATATGGATTCTTTTTTCCCGTTGGGATACATCCGGTGCAATCGGAATCCTGTGTATTATTTTGCCCCCTTTGTGTTTTTTTGGGGTCCATCCGGTGCAATTGGAATCTACCATCATCCTGATGCCACCTCCTCAAAACTCAACCAATATGCTGATGGGATCAGTTCCTCTTGATCAACAAGTATCCCCTTCCCGTATTATTATCAGTCTCTTTGTAGATTCTAAGGGCTGATCACTAGTTGATCACTTTTCTTTGATTGATCCTTCCCAATATCAGTTGAAAGCTAGGCTTGATTCAATAAATGCACCAATGCGGGATCCAATGAGTTATCAAGGTCAACCATTCCAAATCATTGAGAGAGAGATGGATGCAGATGATATCAGGTAAGAATTGTTGGCCTCTAGCTCTCATCCTCCCTAAGGGACAGGGGTCTGCACAGCAAATGTGGATGCAGCAGAGCAGAGAAAGTATTGGTTAGGGTTGAGGATGTATAAAAGGCAGGTTAGATGTCAGCTATGTGCATGAAACACGGGCTTAATGTCTATAGAAAATCCAGGTACTATCACTGTGCTGAAAGGTTATCTGAATAACAATTACTATTATTCTCTCTATAGTGTCCAAACTATGCACAGAGGATAACCTAAACTCCTTATAATTGTCTTATTTGATATACAAATTAGTCAATCAGGAGAAGACTAACAGCTAACTGTATAGGTTTGGCTATCTTTCTGTCTTTTTGAGATATAAGTAACAATAAAAATTGGTACTAAGCAGCTGGCAAGCACTTGAGAGCTGATTGGCTACTGTCTTGCAGAAACTTCTTTATAAGGAATAGTTCAAGTTCTAAGATGGGGAGGTTCTAAGGTAGCTTGATAACTAGTCCAGTAAATAAGGTGGGTTAGATAATAAAGGGATAACACTACTCTAAAAGTAGGAGGAGAATATTCAGGTTACTTACTAATGTTGTACTGGGTGAATATGCTGAGGATCCAGTCCTAGGCCAGGAAATGGCCTCCTTTTATATTCTAGAGGTTTTCAGGGGAAGGTTCTAGAATGTTGTTGTATATTCTGCTCTAATGTATTACAATTCAAATGCACTATGATGCAATGGGAATTGTATTGAATTGGGAAAAGTATTTTCTATGTCCCCATGACCTCATGACATGTATGTATAACCAATCACATCATGGGCCAATTCATTTAATAGCACAATACTGGGAAATTACCACGCACTTAGGTAATTTCTTCCTCATTAGCATAATTTCATTATTCTTACATTTATGAAAATAAGCTTATTGTCTCTCAGCTTTTATGACAATACTTTCTAATCCATAATTGATACTTTTTATTCCCTTTTCTTAAAGTATCTTTATTATATGATAAAGTACTAGAAGGAGTAGGAATTTAGTGGTGGTTTGAGTGAGTTACCCCACTTAATTTTACATCACAAGTTTATTGATCAAATAATATTTTAGGATATGTTATCATTTAAATTATTAATACAATATTTTTGCTTTGTTTTACAGCTAAGTCAGTTCCTGGGATACTTGGGAGTGTTTCTAGGGCTGAGGTCAGACATTGAGACAATAAGCCCACATGTCTAAAAAATAATACAAGTCACATAAACCAATGGTTAAGGACTTGTGTTTTACAAAAGGAATAAAAATGAACCAAGTAAATTATCATAAATTTATCAGTTCAACTCCCATATGACTCATAATTTTTTATACTTATTTTATCTAATATTTATCATTTTAATAAACTAACTATTATTAAGAAATTCTAATTTGAGGAGAGATTAATATCCCTCCATGAATTTACCCTACATTATTGCAATTCAGTTATATCTCCTTCAAGGAGACTATTATCATAAATTACCCCATGTAATACATACTCCTTTGAGTTATTACATTGGGGATAACATATTGTGTAATATTTAAGAGGCTGAGATTTCCTTCTCAAGGGAATTTCCCCCAGATTATTACCATACAAAACTGCTTATCTTACTATTGTTTAGTGAGTGGGGTTTTTATTATAATTGACCAATCTTCCTTTCTCTTCACCCTTTATTCCATTCCTGGTCACTAGATTAATCATTCAAGTGACTAGAAGTCCTCTCCTACTCACAGGGAGCAGTTGAAGCAATTAGCGCTGAGCTTTACATAGCCGTGTTCCTTTTTTACACAAAGGTGCTAGCTCTTCCGCTGTAAAAAGCATAGAATTTCTTATTTCCACTGGCTGTATAAGCTATAGTGAGACCCTTAAAATAAACTACATACTGAAATTGTATACAAGTTTAAGATTCTACCCCACATCACATAAGAGACAGGGGCTGACAGCTGAAATCCCTAGCCAACAAACACAGCTTACCTACAGTGACCTTTCATGTAATTTCTGCTTACCTGTAACCCCTCCTGGAAATTAGGCCAGAATGGGAGGGCAAGATTGTGTGTCTCTGGAAAAGTATGTATGGGATGAAGAAGGTGGCAAGATAATGGTGGCAATTTTTTAAGGAGCAGATGGAAGAGGTAGGATTCTTTGCTTCTAAACTAGAACAGTCCCTATCCAACTACCAGAAGAACAGTGAATGGGTCATCATTTGGTTGCATGTTGATGACAGGTTTGCATTTGCTTCATCTGGTTCACTTCTGAAAGGTTTGAAAGACAGCATGGAGAGAGCTACAGTGTAAAGTGGTTAGTGGGAATCAATATTACTCAAGAAGAAGGTAGAGCTATGATGGATCAAGAGAAGCTGGCCAATCAGATTGTCTAGGACTACAGCCGGCCTATTGTCACTCATTGGACTACACTACTGGATACACCCCTAGAGATCAACATGTTTGAGCCAGTGGGACCTAGAGAACATGACAGGACCTAGCACTTGTGCAGTGATATTGTGTTATCCAATAGTTCTCAACTACTTGCAGGAATATCAATACTTTTGGAGGACATCAACCATCAATTACCCATGAACATTTTCTGCAATAATCAAATGGCAATCCTCATTGTGGGGAACACATCAAAGAAAAACACTAACCACCTAATCAGAGCATTTTATTTCATTAATGAGTTTGTCAGAGAGAATAAGATAACTATAAAGTGGACTAGTACAATTGATCAAAAGGCCAATATATTCACAAAGAAACTTGGACCCAACAAGATCAACAACACAGCAAAATATGTATGATTGCAATGGTGATGTTTCCACTCTTGGGAGGGGGTGTTAGAGTTTGGGGTAGTACAAGAGTAGAAACATAATCTTATATGCATAGTTATTACATAAATGTCCACAACCATAACCTAGATGCTGCGGCAAATCACATGTATGTATATAGTTCTACTGTAGCCGTACGAGTTGAGGAGTCCAATACCATAAGTTGCCTGTGCTAACAACAGTGTGTTCCTTATTGTCAGGTTAGTCCCATGCAATACAATCATCGAGTTTAGGAGTCCGATACCGTACGTTGCCTGTGCTAACAACAACGTGTTCCTTATCATCAGGTTCACATTTCTATTAAAAATCAACCCTTACGCCGCGAGTATTGCTCCGCCGCAGACCTCCATAAATGGGATACCTGTACCCTGCCCAGTTACACCTCGGCGGCGGCGGGGCAGACAACCCAGGACATGTGACCCCAGGAGGAACTTTGAATAGCAAACACGTAACAGACTCAGCACAGCTGTAATTGTTGCATCTTGACGGCGTCGACATAGGCCCATCGGAATGCCTTTCCTATCTACTACACGCGTTTGGACTGTTTAAAAACATGTTAGGTTTTGACTATCTGCTGAAAACTTCACAGGACTGTGCTGGTGGTGAACATGATGATGGCCAAACAGGCTGAGCTATAATCGTCTATTGCTGAAATTAACCTTGTCAAGGAATATTGCAATAAAATACGTAGACTACTGGTAGGATGACAGCACCCCTCGGCCCGTCCAAGTACCAGACTAGTTTGCTGCGCACAGGACAGTGAAACACGTCTCGTCTACAAAACTCTTTCTCTCAAGATCTGAGATGCATGTCGATAAACTGCGTGAAAAAATAGCCACTGACGGAGATCCCATCATCGGCCCACAAACTCACAAATCTCTCCTGTATAGGGACCGAGACTCATCCCGCTGAACCGCTGTACATGGATAAAACATAGCGCCCGGTGGCACCAGGACTTAATTCCCATCCAGGCCGGCAGCTACAGCAGTTCCGGGAGATCAGCGATAAACTTTCTCAATAAGAGCTGGATTACGGCGTTCCAGATGGTAACGAGTCTAGGAAAAGGTTCGTTGTAATCCTGGTTGCCGGCTTTTGCCATCAATCATTTACTGGCTGTATGCGTTTGGTTGCTGTGTGATGTCTTGCCCTTGAGTACTCACTCCCCTTCCCCAAGTGTTCAAGACCTACAGGTGTTTCGGCGCCGCCGTTATCGGATCCCCGAATTACACTTTTGCACTTTACTATACACACCTCGTCTTGGAACAACGCGTCCTGAGAAAAAAACACCTATAAAGGCTATGGCTTCTTTCCCTGTAGTCTGTTACTCCAGCTTATCAAACTTTTTGTGGACTGAGCTAAGATTAGTATCTGCCATCGTTCATTCCTTGATACATCAAATTTAAACCTTCAGGGTCAGAGGCTTATAAGAACTTGGGCCCTAAAAATTCAGGCGATTACCATTTGCGATGCGACCAAAAATGCTGCTAGCTGGAGTCACGCTCCTCGTAGTTGTCGACTGGCCAAACAACATTCGACCAATAATCGCGCCATTTATCGCGCATGAGAACCTAGAAGGTGGTCTTCGCCAAAACCCTTATAAAATTCCGCAGTTGGATGATCTCAAAAAATCACCCGAACCATTATTCAACGGACCCAAGACTTTTGGTAAATGCAATGATAACTGTGAGGAAAAATCCCATTCTGGCTTTCCCTTTTTGGCCTCTCAAAACTGAATCCAAAGTGAAGCAGTAATGAGATGTGTATGAGTTTTGCTAAAGAGTATAATGCCGGGTTTTTTTTCCAAACTGACACGGATCTATTTTTGAATCAAATCGCACTGAACTGGGGATAGCGTTGACATGTAGGAGCAAGAGTGTCGCGTTCCGAACTTCTGTCGTTCCTCGATATATGAAAGGGAGATCGAAAACATTGCATGATCGTTGGCACAAGAGTCCAACGTTGGAAGTTATAGTCCCTTCAATTCCTTGGGTATCTGGTAAATCTCAAAGTTCTTTCTTATACTCTTTTTAACTGACGTTTCATTCCGTATGGAAACTGACATGCTGTCATGATAATCACAATGAAAAAGAAATAATCAATTCTCTTCAAGGGCGTAATGCAGACATGGGTAAGCCAGAAACCCCATCTGTTTCTTTAGACCGCTGTACTGACTCGAACGATGAGTCTCCTTCTTACTCAAAACTTACTGGGCTGATGTTGTTGTTTTTTGAATGTCACAGGGAGCTTGGAAAGTTTCAAACAATTGATCGAACATAATTCTAAATTGACAGAGCTACTAAAAGTGTTTACGGGCGAAGTCTGTTCTCCGAGCACGTTCGATGGACTTCGGGAGTTGGAGCAGCTCATCTGTGAGAATATCGACCCATCCTGCAAAGACATCCAAGCAGCGACGGAAACAAAAGCGGCTGCCATTGTACTTTTGTATCACATCAGTCAAACAGAGAATGAAAACATTCCCGTGAATGTCAGTAAAGATGCCAAACGAATACTTAAAGAAATCTACTTACATAACAGGAACAGTCAGATGTTTTTGTTTGATCAACTTTATAATCTTGTGCAGGCAATCGTCATAAATCATCCCTGATATCACATTTACAGTTTGCATAGAAAATGGTTGCTTTTGGGTGATATGTATGTAGTTCGAAAGTTGACAATCCAAGTGATCAAACTCCGAATCAGGAATACTGTCTGTGGTAAATTATTTTTCGTTGTTGTATAGTTCTTTGTATTCTTTGAATATTTTGATCATGTTATTTATGTTTGTGGCAGAAAGTGTTTATGATATGTCAAACAGTATGTATTTAAGGTTCTTTAGTTAGTCCGTGGTCAAACATGAAGTGTTTTAGTACTTTCGCAAGTATCTTTGATAGAGTCCCTGATTGAGAGAAAGAGTGAGGTGCGTAGTTAGAGTTTAGACATTCAATCCTTGGATTGAGTGAAGGCAGTGAGGGTTGGAAACTGGAGTCATTCGCTTCTCTTGGACGGGAAATTGCTTGGCAGATTGAATTTATGATGTGGGTGAGTCTTTTGTATTAGTTTTAGTCCAAGATACATAGGACGTGATCATATCCAACATTTAAGGAGGAAGGTATGTAGTATCTCGATTATATAGTTATAGTAAAACTAAGAGTACAAGAAGATCCCAGTCATAATATTCTTTAAAAATTCTACGATACAATTTTTAAATACATGCACCATCACGTCAAATTGTTATTTGTCGAAGTTTGATGAGGGATTTCTCTTCCGAATTCGTCAATGAGCATGTTGGTATTGTTCCCTAGACCAGCACCGCCACCAGGTGGGCCTCCAACAGGAAGATGATGTTGCTGCTGCTGGGCGGGATGAAGATTTGAAGACCAGCGATTTTGATGTTGACGATGGTGTTGGTTGTGATTGCCTTTGTTTCCCCGCCATCTGTTCTTACCAGTTTGTTGGTGCCCCATGTCTCCACCAAAGCCTCCCAAATCACGCCCCATTGCGGCTTCCTGACTGGGTAGTGGGCCTCTTCTCCAGCCTGAGGTTTGCGGAGGGTGGTTGATCGGATTGGCGTTAAGCGCCAACCCGGGTAAAGAATTGTCGCTCGCATCTACTGCACGTCCGAATCCGGGTATACTGGTTAAATCTTGCCCGCCACTCCCACCCCCACCCCCCATTGCAACTGATTCTACTGGTCGGGGCGGCACCGGTAAGCCCATCCCTGAAGGCCCCGAGGGTCCGTTGAGCCCAAAGGCCCCACCCAAAAACGATGGAGGCAACTGTACTTGGGAGTCCATTTCAGGCATGTTCCGATCTTTCGCAGTAGGCTGTCCAAACGTTCCTGTACCAAAAAAGCTTCCCACGGTAGCATGTCCAAACTGATTGCTGAGACCAGGAACAAAGAAGTCATCGACTAAAAGCGTTCGAATATTTCCCAGTCGCCAGGTGAGTGATTCAGACGACAAGCACATTAAGTATAAAAGATCAAAGTATGTTCACCTTGTTCCTCTTCATCCTTGACACCCATCTCTCGCGCTCGGTCCTTACCCACATGAAACCTATCATTGGCGATTTTGATACCTGGTCTGCCTCGACTCCAAAACCGAGTGGTGTGATCGTTGCTACCACTAACGAGAGTATGTCCCAGTGGATGGTAATCTAGCGACCATACATTGCTATCGTGTGCAAAATCAAGTGAATCGATGGGGTTCGAATCAGGCAAACACCAGTAGAATATCGATCCATCCGAGCCCCCCGAAGTCAGCAGATCATGATGTATAGGATGCCATGCAAGAGCTGGTAGGTGAGGCCAAATGATTCAGGCTCGCCGTGTATAGACCTAACAACTGAGAATCAAACACTCACAACAAACTTCTTTTTTATGCCCCCGAAGATTTGCTAACTCTTTCATCATTCGGATATCAAATACTTTGATCAACTGATCACGCGAGGCTGTTGCAATACTATGTCCATTGGGGTTCCAAGCACAAGCTTGAACGCTATTTTTGTGTCCGTGGCTGATCAGAATTTAATAATTACTCTTTCTTAGCAAATAGTTCCATAATCTTGCAGGATTCAGATAAGGTTGCGTTCTGTTTTTCTCGTTGACTGACAGAGTGGCCAAGCATTTCCCGATCCGCGGATCCCAGAACTTCACCAAACTATCTTTGCCACCTGAGCAAATCAATCCTTTGGTTGGATGCCATTTGACGCACTTGACATCCCACCCATGTCCTGCGGAAAATAGAGGGCGATGACGAAAACCAGGAAGTTATCAAAATTACCAAGTCTTAGGGGCACAAAGACGGAATGCATGAGACATTGCGGACCTGTAAAATTTCTCTCTTCTCTTCGCTCCTCAAACCCCCAGAGTTTGATTACTCCATCATCCCCGCAACTAGCAAACCTACTGTCATTGGGCGAGAAACTAATATCCCGAATACTGTCCTTGTGCCCTTCGAACATCTGTAGATTGTTCATGTTTGGTTGAAAGTACTTGATGATTCCATTGTTATCTCCAGAAACCAGCCAGGCACCGGATTTTGACCAATCGAGCGCTCGGACAGCCGTGTCGTGTGCTTGCAGAATCGTCTCAAAGTTAAATGTGAGCGCGTTCCACAGGGTAAATTCGCCACTCGTCGCTCCTGTCAATACTCTCCTGGCATCAGGTGTAAACTTCAGGAAATATTTTCATAACAGACTTAATACCTCATTTTTCTAAGAGCTTTGCTTTGTAAAAAAATTACGTACCCGAACGATGTTGATTGGACAACGGATTTTATTGGTAGATGTGTGAACATACTTTGTCAAAATTGATGTTGATGGGTTGGTACTGTACGCCTGAGGTGGTAAAAACTAGAGCATACGAAGATTGCCAGATATCATGAATCAAATGAGTATTTCTTCAACAAGCGTGTAATTAGGAGTTGAGGAGTTGCTGGAAAAATGGCCTACTTCGATCAAATGATCTACACAAGGTCTGATAAAATATTGTTCATCGGGACATGTCTTCAAGGATCTCATCTAAAAAACAAATTAGGGAGATGAAACGACCTCAGCATATGGAGGTTAACTCATGTGCAATAATAAATAGACGATCTGATCTACCAAAGTCCAGCGCGACATTGATCCTCCCACATCTACCGTCCTTCGAGGTCTAATCTTCCGAGCTCGGCCATCCTGTCTTCCGTGGCCCATCATCGCGGCCATCTCCAACGCACTCTCTTCAGCCAATCGCTTCTCCATACTCGGAGGGGTTGGGGGACCGTACGGGCCAGGTCTCCATGCATCCCATCCCTGCTTTCGACCCAGATGCGGTCTGAGGTCAACCGTTACGCTTGTCGGGCCTTTCTTGGAAACTGAAGAAGATGCGATCGGGCACGAGTCTGTTTTCTGGGTTGGGGATTCATAGGCTCCTTCATATCCTTCTCGACTCGTAAGATTGTCTGTGTTCATGCTGGGATCGGTGCCAAGGTTGGTCCCTCTTGGGGGTTCTTGTTTGGATACTTGTTAGAGCTTCTCACTGCGGGCCCAATTCTTGGGGCCCTGCAAGACTCGGAATTGGGCCCGGAAAAAATATATAGCACTTGAATATGAACTGCGAAAATCCAAATTTCCTGCCAAGCCTTCATCAGAGATAGAAATTGATTGCAAGCACAAGCACTAATCCGTGATAAATACAAGGTGCAAGCACTAATCCGTGATAAATACAAGGTGCACCTGCAATTGAATTGGTGGTGAACACAAGGGCGTTTGGCTAGTCAGGTCCAGGTCCACCTTGCACAACGCTCACTGGTGGGATTCCTGGTGATTCCCTTGTTGTGTGGTAAACCCCTTAGGGTTAGGGGCATGTTACTTCCTAAATTGGATGTGAGACCATAGCTACTTGAAAAATTAAAAGGAATCCCACTTTTCTCTGAGGGAGACAAGCTTTGGTTGCCGTAAAAATCCTCAGAGCAAATGGGTACTGGTTGGTGCGGCTCCTTTGTCAGCCTCAGTGATGCCAAGATGTTAAATCTTCTAGCTACACTGGATGCAAGGATATGTAATAAGAATAAAATGCATGTGAGGAGATTTTTGGGAATAATTTTTGGAGGTTTTGTAGCGTAAAATGTATTAATTTTATGTATTTTTATATTTATTTATTTTCATCAATAAATTAATTAAGAATAAAAACAAAGAGGGGCCTGATAAATCAGGGGTTGTTTGGATCCCTCTAAGTTATCTTGCAATAAGCAGAAGAATTAAATAACCTTGAACAACTGGGGCCTGATAAATCAGGGGTTGTTTCAATCCCAGGTATATGGAAAGAAAGGGTCAAGCGCCACAGGCAGAGAAATGGCTATAACTTACTGTTATTAATTGATTTAACTGTTTGGGGAGCTTTTGAGGGAATTTTCAATGGGAATATTGATTAACTACTTAATGAGCTTACCAGGAAAGAGGCTGGTGGCAATGCTTTGTTGAAAGCCGGTACTCTGAGTAATGTAATGTCTAATAATCTGGGGAATCCTCTCTTGGGGGAAATGGAGTTCCTTAAATACCTTTTGGTACCAGGGAGCGCCCAATTTTTCATTTAATGGCCAAAATGCGGTTTATACAGCTGTTTGGACAATTTGTGGTTGCATTTTAGCTGTATTTGGCTGGATTGCGGGTGAATAACCACAATTCAGTGTAATTTGAAGTTTTTCCGTGTTTCATCAAATTTTTATGTGTTTCATCCAAATTCTTTTGGATAATTGGCCATTATGTTTCATATATTATGATACACAGAGTACTTTCTGGAATATTCTGGAGTGTTTCATTAATTATGAAACACTCATACCTTTTTTTATAAGTGTGTCACATGTTCAAAAACCTAGAGGAAGGCGGTTTGTCTTAAGTCCTGGTATCCTCTGGGTGTTATTTAAGGTAAATCTTCAATGGCAAATTACCTATTGAATGAGTAGAATTTAAGGGTACTTATGATTGAGGTATTTGGGAGTAGATTCAGAATACACAATAATATTCTTGCTTTTCTTATTTATTTGTTGTGTAAATTGCAATATATTATTTTGTCATTATTATTTAGTAATAATGTCTCTTTTTATATTTGTAATAATCTCTCTTTATTTAATCATTTATTTATTTAAGTTGCCTCTTTATTTTTTCATTATTATTTAGTAATAATGTCTCTTTTTATACTTGTAATAACATCTCTGTATTTATTTATTTATTTATTTATTTGTTTATATTGTGTGGTCAAGTTGGGTCTGCTATAGTAGCCAGCTGACATCCTTCATGGTTAGCTATTGGCACATGCAAATCCTGGTCTCCAATCATATTAAGGAAACACAAGAGTAGCCAGGATGGGAACCAACCAGGTTATAAAATATAAACAATGTGATTATAGTTTAGGTTTATGAATATCACTAACTAGGTTAATAGTTACTAAATACATAGTTGATACTCTAAATATCACTTGTAATCTTGAATATTCTTATTGAATTTGGCTGCTATACTAAGAGCATCAATGATTTGTTTGATAAATTCTCTACAACTGCAGTTGATTTAGCAAGGCACCATGCATGGACCTCTTTAGCTGGCCTACCAAGAGTCTCCACTGCAGTGGCTTGGTACAGCACTTCTGAAATGGAAAAACCCAGATTCTTCACACTTGGGGACTGTATCAAATTGGCCTAAAAGACAAAGACCCCTCAAATGAGGGGGGTTCATCCTTACATTTTTTTCAATTTTCTAAATGATCAATATATATTTTGACAGAAAATGTGTTATATACTACAAGAAAAAATTTGGAAACTGCCAGAAGTTGACATGCAGAATCTCAGGGGGAGCTTTTATTGGTACTCAAGCCTATCTCAAAGATTTCTTCAACCAAAATTTGATGCACAGTCACTGTGCACATTGAAAATTCACTGCGCATGAAGGTGTATTATGGATTCACAAGTTGTTAAAACAGCAGCTACACTGGATTATGCTGCATGTCAACTGCTGGAAGTTTCTAGAGTTTTTATTCTAGTGATAGAATTCTTTGCATTAACCAGGTAGCCATAAAAAGCTTCTTAGATCACCAGATCTGATAAAGTGACCATTCACAATTTCCAAATTGATCTCAAGATGATTCTAGTGCTTCAGTTTGCATGTTTAGTTAGTTTGATTTATTTAAAAAACATTGAACAATCATAAAAGAAAGCCCAGCAAGTTAGTTTCCAAACCATTTTCAAGAAACCACCATACCCCAATGATTAAAAGTGGAAGGACTGTTGGAATTCTGTCTCCTCATCTCCAAAACACCTTTTATTCCTGAACAAAATGATTACTGATTAGTCTTACACAAAAACTCTTCAGGCTCAGCCAGATGTTTCACGGTCAACTGACTTTCCATTGAATTTTGAATTCATCCTTAGCTTTGAACATTTCAATCACCATTTTCATGACACTTAACCAAAGTGGATGTTTCACTATCAACTTTGACAACTACCTTAATCAGCTCTCAGATCTAGGGACTACTATTTCTGGTTATTTGAAATTATCTTTGATGCCATCCATCAACCCTTTTGTGGATTAGCTTGAATTGTCAGGGCAAGTCTCTTAGGTGACGCAGCTGTGGTGTGTTAAATGTGTTCAAGTATCAAAAATACATAAAAGCATAGTTTTATATCAAGAAGGAGTGATATTATTAGTTGTTTTATGGAAAAATTGGATTCTACAGGTTATTTAACCCATAGTCACTCTCTGAAACCACAGGGCCAGCAAGTAGAGCTTAATGTATAGTCACATGTAGAGTCACACATATAGTCACATGTATAGTCACATGATTTATCACATGCTTGTTCTAGGACTCACCAGCTAAAATGCCTCATATTTTACCATATAAAGGGGAGGTTGTTCCCTCCCAGAAAGAAAATCATGCCAGTTTTGTTGGAACAGTAATTCTATTGATAGTTGCACAACACCAAAACACACATAGTATCCATTAGTGATCTCAATCAAGTTTGCCCTTTGAGAATACCTTTCATACCTCAGAGAAGAATAACAGGTAAAGAAGTAGTGTTGCCCCTTTGTTGTGCTCTTAAAGCAAAGTGCTATCATGACATTTGTCAGCCTGCTACTAATTCAGAGAAATCCTGACTATAGAAAATTATACCAATATACAACTTAAATTCTTAGTCTCAAAAGAATGCACACCTTATGTCTTTTGTTCAAAAAGAAATTATTAAAACAAAAAAACACACAACACAGAATCTACATATAACTTCTAAATTATAAATAAAACTTAGAATATTATTTCAGATTCTGAATCTACATGTATATTAAACTAGGGTAGCTCAGAAAAAGCACCCCATAATTATTACTCCTTCATATCCCTTCACAAGGCCTTCAAGTTTTCATATCACTTAAAGATCTACATAACCTTTAATATATGCTATTAGACTATGTAATTAAGGTCAATAGATTTAGTTTATGATGCATAAATAAGGTTTGCATCATCATTTCTATAGTTACATGTACATGGCACCTGTAACAAAAGCCACAACCAACGCTGTGGCCATACTTTTCCTACTAAGGCCAAGATAGCCCAATTGGTTGGTTTTAAATGGACTACTGGTCCAAATGGAAGAATGAAAAGAAGTTATAAACCTTACTGGGAATTAAAAAACCACTTCAGACCTTTTGAAACATGTAACCAAGCCCTACCATAACCAAACCAGTTATACAGGTAACTAGGGCTTAGTAGAAGACCAGACTAAACAAAACAGAGCTTCTGCTTAGCCCCCAAGATCCCAGAATGGATATATAAACATCCCTTCCTTCCCACGAAATGATATCTCCATCTTCATTTACATTTACCAGCTTTTACCCACCTTATCAACCAGCCTTATAGCTTGTTATATAGTACAGTTTCTGCTTGTTTTATACCTGAAGTTCATCAACCACCTGTTTCCAAATGTTTCTGAACTCAAAAACAAACTGTTACTCAACCTTGTGAGCGCTTCTGGACCACCTCCAACTCCCTGAAGAATCCCTGATATGACATAGAATCAGTAAGTCTATTTTCTCCATTCCTTCAGTAGTTATTTTCTAGGTGTACTCCTTGTTCAAAGGACTAGACTTTCAGGTACCCAAAACACCCCCTGTTCACTCAGGTCCCGAATATTTTATATGGCACAGTAAATACCCCTGTAACTCAGGCCCCTCTGTTAATAAAAACTTTATAGTAATAAAAACTTTATAGTTTTTTTATATCTTTTCACCTTTTATACCCACCTTTCACTGCACAACCTGCAGCTGCTTTTAACTTTCACCCTGTGTAGCTAGAAGAATCCAGTTCTTGGCGTCACAGAGGCTGAAAACATTGCTCTCTTAGCTGGAGGTTGAGAAAGAAGGCAAGACAATTTGAATAGTTCACATTGATTCATCATCTCTCCCAGAACAAAAATTTCTTTGCTTTGCTGACAAAAATCTGATCTCAGTCTGATAAGGGATTGCTACTTATAGTTTTCTCTATCATAAGTTTACGCCACAACAATAAATAAATTTTGTTGTAAGAATTCTGTGTAGTATAATACAGGGGCAGATCTTCCAAACCAACTGTAACAGTAGTATTACCCAGTTGGAATATCATAATGTTATTTACCCCTCACAGAACTGCCATCCGTCCCAAAGGAGTTCTCACACCACCTTGAATACTGTCACAAGGTTTCTTAAGGAAACCTGTATGCTCAACTGTGCTAGTATCAGCAGGAGGAGGTAGCCGCGCTCAACTTGAGGGGCTGATTGACTTCTATCAATCAGGTTCTCAAGAACCTTAAGGACGGGTCCTTGACCAGAGGAGAAAGAGCTTGGGCTTACTAATTTTCAGTAAGGCCGGGCAAGATTGGGTTGAAGCTAGGGAAAGAGAATAATAAGAAAAGAGTTGGTTTAATCTATTGCCCCTATTGAAGATGTTGAGTAAGGTAAAGAAGCTACAAATTATTGGGCTTGGTAAAATTAGAACTGAGGAACTCTCTATCACGGATAATTCCCTAGTTCTTATGATAGGTGGAAGTGTTGATCCGCAACATGTTTATTGATTTACCTATCACAATTCTGTCTTCACTTGTTACTGTGCACAGTTGTTTCTTAGATCTTGGCTGTTCTCTAAGGCCCATGCTCCCTCTTGGGGCTTGTTGGTTGCTGCACTTGCTATACTAGCAGTCAGACAGCTGAAATGAATGAACTTTTATTTTTCAGCTTGGCACTTAAAACTTTCAATAGTGTTGCACTTAACTCTTCCCCCTGGAAATCCTTACCCTCAGACAGAAAGAATTTCATCTTATTTCAATCATTGTGCATTTCATTTCACATACACCAGGAAAAATAAATGATCACTTGTCTACAAGTGAAATAGCAAATTATAAAGGGGCCTTTGTACTTTCTGATGTCACTTGTAGACAAGTGATCATTTTTTTCCCTGGTGATATGTACCTTCCATAACTTTTGTAACTGTGAGCCTAGGTCTCTAAAGTGAAAACAGGACACAAAGGTGGGGGGTAACAGTTGAATTTCTAAGGATAAGAGGAACAACTATTTGGGAATAACAGAAGAATAAGAATGAGAAGAAGTATTGATCTTTAATTTATATTTGGTTTGAATGATCAGAGTGCTCTTATTAATGATAAATCACAACCTGGAAAAGCTGGAAAGATGTGCCAGAGTCTTTGGAAAAATGCAACAGCCTCTTCTCACAATGGAAACATGGAAGGAATCTGAGAAGAAAAAGTCTAATCAGCCAAGGTTTTTAGACTATGATCAAGCTGGATAGTCAAGGTTCTTTAGAGGGAAACCTATGTGGTTTTTTTCTAAGAAAAACCACAGTAAAATATTTGAAGTAAAGCTTATGGATCTCTTGAGTTGATTGATTGAAGCTTGATTTGATCTGAGGACTGAAGGAAAGGGGAAAACAGTAAAAGAGGGTAAAGGGGGGAGACAGAGAAACACTTCTCTCAGATAAACAAGGTTCAAAAAGGGGACTTACTGACAATACTTGAAGTACTGGGTGAAAGAGGCCTTTTGTTGGTTAGAGTGGTGGGCTGTAACTTGCTGAATCCTTTGTTATCTGAGTTGGTGGTTCTGGGTTTCTTGAGGTTGTGTATCCTTCCTGCAACTGGGAATAAACCAAATTCAAAAAATTTCAAGGTTTTATTATGTAATCTGGTGTATACATGTGGTTGGCTGACATTCTTTCACTTAACTCAAGAATGGATAATTCTAAGAAGGAGTGGAGAAATTTCAAAGTGTTCAGTGTAGAAAGGTCAAAATGAAGTGAAGAATCTGAATCTGAAGTCAAAAAAACCATAATACTTGCGCTTAAAAGGATATGAGACAGTTGTGACTTGAATAAGAAGATACAACAGACTTTAGGTCAGCTGTTCTGGCTCTAAGGCTGACAGTGACCCTAAAACCAAGTACATACTCAATAATTAGACTTTGGCTCACTTCCTCTTGTCTACTTACTTCAATCAAAGTATTTTATTTATTTCCAAATACCTTTGTACTTTTCCATCTCTGTCTCTTTGCTTCAGTTAATTCATATAATTTTTTTTTATGTTTACTACTTGGCATTCACGGACATCACCCTGATTTCATTCTGAGCCTTGATTGAGTTCATACTAGCCTTATCTTCTTTTCTCAAAGATATCCTTGAACTCCTAAAATTCAAAGTTATCCTTGAAACATCTTTGAAGATTAACTTTGAGAATCACATTTTTCATCTCATGGTTCAATCAGCTAAATCCCCCTCTTTGTTTTTGGTTGGTTGCATGACAATTAGTTTGGACTGATAAATAATTATTGGTTGATTTTTTTTTCACTAACTCATCACACTATTTGTGTCAGCCCTAGAGATACTCCAGAGTATCCTAAGAACTGATTTGGCTATAAAATATAATAAAAATACTGTATTACTACTGTAACTAATAAAATGTCATGAAATATTATTTTATCAATGAAATAAGGATGTAGAATCAAGTGGGGTTTCTCACTCAAACCACCACTAAATTCCTACTCCTTCTAGTACTTTATCATATATTAAAGGTACTTAGTAAGAAAAAGCAATAACAAGTATAAATTATGGATTAAAAATTATTGACATACAAGTTGAGAGAAAATAATCTTATCTGCATAAATATAAGAAGAGTAGATGTATGTTAATAAGGAATAAATTACCCAAGTGCGTGGTAATTTCCCAGTATTTTTCTATTATATGAATTGGCCCATGATGTGATTGGTTATACATGTCAGCCTGGGTGTGGAACTAACCGTGGTTAAGGGTTGTAACTGAGTTAGGTTGATGGTTTAAAGTGGTTTGGGTAATGTTTTAAGTCCTGTAAAAAGGTACTTCCTCAATCAGTAAGTCTTGTCTGAGAGGCTTGCTCTAATTGCTCTAATTAGGCGCATCCAAATCAATACAAAGTATTAATAGGCATCCAAGGAGGTACTCACTTGGGTTCGTGGTTTCTACCTTCTTGAAGGTAGGTTGTGGCCAATTCTTGAGGTAATAACAGTATTAAACTATAGATTATCCAGAATTGGGGGATGGTTGGAGAATGGGGAACTAAGCAAGGTAAATAACTCTAAGGTATGTACTGTGCTGGTGTGTTCTAAATATTCTCTGTGGGATAAACAACTGTTTACAGTCTGTTTATATATTGTAAGAGTTCCTTAAGGGGGAACTGTGAGCGCTTCCATGACCTGGGAGGTACTGTGGAACTTCAGGGGCAAGACAGATCCTTTTGGGAGGATCTGTTAATGTTTATGATGTGATTTCTACTAAGGCTGTGTTATGGGACACATCTTTGATCAGTAGTCCTTAGTGGGATTGGATCACATCATGACATTTGTATTAATTGATCTGTTATTAATATTAATAAAGTTATTAACTTATAATGATGTCATTTATTATTGGTACATCTTATAAGTATTAATTATTATACTATTAATAAGTTCTTTTATTAATAAGATATTAATTTACATATCTTATGCGTGAAATATTCCAATGTTAAGGAATGTGGGCGTAATCAGAGGGGAAAGAGTGATATCTGTTACTCTGGATATTTCACGTGACAGGGGGGCAAAGGCCTACAAGTTATGTATCTTGTATAACAGGAGTACATAGCTTAACCAGAATTATTCATGAGTTTATTAATGAATATATTATTAAAGTATTTATATTAATTAATGTAATTAATGTACCTTAATAATATTAATATTAATGTAATAATAATGAAGGTATAATAATAATAATAACTACAGAATAGTAATTATTATTAAGGATAATAATTAATATTAATTGGAGTTATTTTAGAATAAATAATGATAATAAATAGTCATAATAATTAATAAGAATAGTAATTATTATTAGAGATAATAATTATTAATAATGTTTGCAGTTACGTGGTACATGTCAGGTACTGTGATATGTACTCAGTGGCTGACAATACATACATGTCATGAGGTCATGGGAAAATCAAAAATACTGTTCTAAATTTAATAAAATTCCCATTGCATCATGGTGCATTTAATTTTAATACATTAGAGCAGAATCTACAACAATATTAACCTTCCCCTGAAGACCTCTAGAATATAAAAGGAGGCCATTTCCTGGCCTAGGGTTGGATCCTCAGCATATTCAACCAGTAAAAAATTAGTAAGTACCCTGAATTTTATCCTCCTACTTTGAGAGTAGTGTTATACTTTATTATTCAACCTACCTTATCTACTGGAATAATTATCAAGTTGCCTTAGAATATCCCCATCTTAGACCTTGAAATATTCCTTATAAAGAAGTTGTAGCAAGACTATCAACTCTAAAGTAGCCAATCGGCTTAACCGCTTTCCAGCTGCTTAGTAACAATTTATATTGTTACATATTTCATAAGAAGAAAAACAATAGCCGAACCTATGCCATTAGCTGTTAGTCTTCTCCTGATTGACTAATTTGTATACCAAATAAGCAATTAAAAAGGAGTTTAGGTTATCCTCTGTGCATAGTTTGGACACTATAGAGAGAATAATAGTAATTATTATTTAGATAAACTTTAAGAACAGTGATAGTATGTGGCTTTTTTATAGACATAAGCCAGTTTTTCATAAACATAGCTGACATTGAGCCACTTGTATCTAGACTATAAATACATAGCACATTATCAGTAATAAAAAACCATCAGTCATTTTCCTAACTGAGTTGTGCCACCCTATTCCCTAAAAGAACCACCTGAGTCTGTTCACATCTTTTCCCCTCTCTTGTGTTAAACCTAAAATCTTGCAATTTAAACAAGTACTTCCCTGAAGGAAGTTTAGTCCTAATGGTGAGAGCCACTGTATGTTGCAGTTGGCCTCAACTCATTGGAAGAACATCTCCCTAGTTTGATTGACAGAAAAGCTGTTCTGCTTGCTTATGCTGAGCAAACAGATGGCCAACTGCTCTTCCTCCTGGCTAACCCAATTTGGAGATTATTTCTTTTTCAAATTAAGTCTTTTGTTTTTTTTTCTCATTTTGTTTTTTTGAGGAATTGGTTGGATAGAGCGCTGACTTGGGTATGATGACTTTGGATAAAAGCTACCCTACTAAGCTTGGTAGTGGCCCCTATAACAGTAACACTTGGTTAAATTTCCTGGTACTTGACAGTTTGGTATCCAGTACTCAGAAGAATTATTTAGTCCTTCCTCTTGACAGTGTAGTTCAAGTGGTAAGATGTTCATGTCCTGTTGTGTAGTGCCACAGAGATTTGTTTGTCCAGTGATGTGTGTGACAGATGAAGCTTTTTCAAATAGTCTCTCTCCTCACTTGAAATCAATCATTCAGTCAGAGCTCATTCTTCTTTCAAAAGTCCCTTAAAAAGAAGAAAATTAGACCCAAGCTCCTCTTTCAAAATTTCCACCACCCTCTCCTCCTTGAGTTCCTCTTTAGATAATCGTGAAAACCTGACACAGAGGCTTACCAAGGTTGCATGCAGGGGATCTGTCCCTGTAAAGTTAGCTTACCAGCCACTTTACAGAGACAATTGTGGATTCTCTAACAGTTTCAAAGTAACAGTTGTGTGTCTAATCCAGTGTTGCAACCACATCTAAGTTAAGTAGTTCTGGTGTTGACAATTTTGATCACTCTCCATCTACCTTAAAAACATACCTCCAAGCTTCTAAGAACCTGTAGTTTGTACTGAGATATCTTAAAAAAAATACCCTTGCCCGATTCTTGGACAACTCCTCCTTTTTTTGAAAAAAAGAAAAAGAAAATAACTTACAGAAAAATGATTAACTATCCTGATAGATAGAAACAGTTTCAAGTTTGACAAAAAAAAAGAAGAAAAAATGGGAATAATAAATGTACCCTCAATTCCCAAAAGGATATGTTGTTCATCATATCATGCATGCAGATCACAAAAATTTTAGAAGAAAAAGATTAAAATATTTTTTATTTAAAAATATGAAGGTTTCTAAATCCCAGTCCCTTGACAATAATAGGGGGAAACAAATATGAACAATTCCCCAATTAAAACCAGTGAATTATTTTTTTCCACAAAATTTCATTTTTGAGAATTCTGAACCATTTTATATATAGATATCCATGGTTTTTAAAAATGGTGGATTTTCAAAAACAGTTGATTAGAAACTGGTGGATTTGATTGTATTTGATACCCCCTAATATATGGTGTTGCAAGCCCATCTGGGCCCACACCCAAGTTCGGCCCAAAAAAGGCCAAGTGCGCTGGGCCGACCCTCAAGCGCTTGGCCGACTGTCAAGCTTGCATGGCACACTGCCAACCCCCACTTGGTACATAGCCAAGTTGGGGTGGGTCAGGCCCAAGCTTTGCTTGGCCAAAGCCAAGTGAGGGTGCCACACCGGCCACAAGTGATGCACACCTCATAAGTGTGTAAAATTATTTTATTAATTTTTTTGCTAATGTTTTTCCTTTTTTGACTAGAATTTTTCTGCATTTGATTTTTGAAACATGTAAACATTGTTTATACCAGAAAAACATAAAACTAAAAAAGAAGATACTTACCTTGTTGTGAAATGACAAAGATTTAAGGAATGTATTGATTGGCCCAGAGCTTGGGTTCGGCCAAGCGGGACTTGGGCATGTGCCAAAATCTGGGGGCTGCGCAACATTGAAAATCAAGCCCCCTGGGCACCAACCCAAGCCCTCTTGGCGCGATGTCAAGCGAGACTTGGGTTGGTGCCCAGCGGCGCTTGCAACACCATAATACAAAAACCAAAAAAAACAAAAATATCTCTATTTCATGTAAATGAATATATGAATTTTAAGAGAAAGAGACAAAGACCTAAAAACTAAATCATGAAATACAAGAAAGTTTGTTTGTTTTAGATACAAGCCTAACCCACATTTTTGTGCGTGGCATCCCCATTCAACTTGAATGGAGATGCTGTACACTCTTATATTGCTGATGAGCTGTATAAATTCACCCATGTCAATGTGAACCCACCCCACCCCCACCTCCAGTGTTTCACCAAGTCTGTGCTTCCAAACATAACAATGGAGCGTCGATGTTTGAGTCTTTACGGCCAGCATGTCTATATAGATATATATCGTTGGGGGTTTTTCAAGAGCAATATTTATCAATGGAGATTTACTATATACGATTGATTTAAGATAGTATACGGTTTAACTTTTGTTTGTTAAAGTTAGATTATTTTTAGGAAGAAAAGAACAAGAAATTGGTGAGTGATTTCTAGTGTTATTAGCCAACAGTTTCGACCCAATCCTTAGTTAATTTGAGTTCCTCCTTGATCTTCTCGTCAACGCTCAACAATCCATTAGTTTGTGGATCGGTTTCGTTTCCAACTTGCTCGTCAACATGTCCGTTTTCGTCAACTGGTGGCTTTGGATGGTCCAATCGGTCCATGATTTGATCGAATTGTGTGGAAATTTCCGTACCAAACTGAAGAAAAAGAAGATGAAAGAGAGAAAAATTATATTTATAAAAAAGCCAGTGTTGAATGAAGTAGTAAAATTGGGACTGACCAGTCTGTAGAATTCTCTACACCAACCTCTGAGCCACCAAGCTTTCCAAAATGCGACATCCTTAGAAGAAGACTTGCAAGCTTGATCCTTTTCTTCGCCGTTCGACGGCTCTGCGACCTCATCACTACCTTCCGTTTCCTGAGCATTTTTGAGTTTTTCTTCTGCATCTGAACGAGCAGTAGAGAACCGGCCGATCGCCTCAGCCAAGACTGCGACTTCCTCAGTTAAATTAGCTTCCAATTCCTTTTCAGCTGTGGCTATTTCATCTCGTCTCATGGTCTCCAATTCTTCTTTTAGCTGTGGTGTTTCCACTATGACCACTTCCGCCCGCTCCTCATCTTTCTTTCCATCCTCTCCGTCCACGCCCTCCTTTATGCCTGGTATTCAAAACAACAACTTCGAATCGTTAATTATTCTGCAAAAGATGAATAGGCAGTTGATGTTTGAAAAAAAAAGCTTAACTCATATCACCTATGTTGGCAGCACCATGCCCAGTTTCCAAGATTTCACCACCAGCAGCACGCTGTCGATCACGTTGATCCTCTTCATCTTTCTTTAACTTGGCTACTTTAGCACGACTAGCTTTCACCCTTCTCGTTACTTTTTCGATCGTCAATTTCATTCCATCCCAAAATTGCAATTCACCCCATTGGGAAGTTTTATAAGTTTCGAAACTATGTCGAAGACTATCGATCGGGTCAACCACGCGATATTCAAGTAACTTGTCGATCACTATCAGTTCAAATTGCCCATTTTTTCTCCAGAATTTCGACACAGTTTGAAGCAATGAAGCTCGGGCTGTCGCAGAATTTGTCAGGTTTCGTAGGAGCTCCAGATACCTAGACAAAAAAAGCAACATTTTTTCCCCTTGTCATTTAGTGATCCTGTTCAATACGGCTTAGGTATTCTTTTTCTCAAAGGGAAAGAAAACGAACCTTTCTAAGATGTTCAGAAAATGCGAAAACGATCGGGATCCGACATTCAAGAGTGCTTGGATAGCCACCTCTCGGGTGACGTCTTGAGCTGATTCCTGAATGCCTTCGGTCACCAATCGTTCTTGCATTTTGGTGAGATAGTCCAGCAGTCGAGACACAGGTTCTTTATGCTTCAAGAGCTGGACAACATCTAGAGCAGCAAGATTGTCTCTATGGGCTAGATTAACCAGAGCAGAATGATAATTTTTGTTTACGAATCTGGTCAGTGGACTTTTTACATTATCTCACGTATCTTTTGGTTCGAGACAGCATTGAAAGAATTCTCACCAGGATCTTCGTATTCAAAAACGGGACCAGGCGCATCTGATGGCATAAGCTCGACATCTAAAAATACACTAGGCACCGTCTCCTTGATCCGGTCATAGTAACTCAATCGAATCTCCAGTTCAATCACTCGAGAGACAAAGACCCGCTTGGGATGGGGCACCGGTAGCCCAGATACGTCGGTCCTAAGTGATGATTCTCTAGTGAGCTGGACCATATTTTAAAACGTCAGAAAAGAGGGTGATGTCATACCAATCCTTCCAAGCCCATAGAAACCCAAAATTTGAAAGATGGATTCCGAACCATTCGGCAAAGCGTCTGATCCCCTCAGGTTCCAATCTGACTGTGACAACATCGGCCCCAAGTTCTCCCAATCCACCATAAAGCCTCCTAACAGATTTGCCGAGAGCCGGGGCTACGGTCGAGGGTGATAATCGACATAGTTCGACTATCAGACTGTGATAGTAAACTACGGGTCGGATTGGTGGAGTGGGTATAGCAAAGACTGATGTGAGGATTGACTAAACCATCCGCCCGGAGTTGTCAAATAGGACGGCAGGGAAAATTAGCGGTTAGGTGGTGGTTTAGAGGGAAACAAACCTTACCTCAAGGAGAAGATGCTCAAGGATCCATTCGGATGATTCCGTGCTTGAATCTTCAATGTTATTGCCCGCCTCGTCAGTTTTAGGCTTGGTGGCTGAAGCCTTGGTTTTGAAAGTACCCCTGCCGACCCAACGCGGTAACTCGAGTAAAATCTTAGCACATTCTTTGCGGTTAACTTCGAATATGTCAATCACATCGTTGACCAAAGTGCGCAAAACCACTCCGTTAGCCGTTGCTCGATTGGGTACGGTCTAGAAAGATAGCCAGGCGAATGATCAGAAAAATGTATGATGGCAGTTTGAGTGGGTGGCGGAGCCAGTAAGTTTGCCAGAATGTATCAGAATCGATAGTAGAAAGCAGGGCCAACATTGTCTGAAAAAAGCTTGAGTAATAATTTGACACCGAGATAATTTGTGCGATCCTTGGAGTCCAAAGGTATTGGGCCAGGGTCATGGCCGAGATTTTCAGGTTTGGGAGCCGGTGGGTGCGCTTCTAGACCAGGCTCTTCGACGTCGGGCGGTAATAGTACGATCGGTAGGTCGAAAGGTTTTGGATATGCCGATTCAACACCAGAGGCGGTAATTCGTTGTTCGAGGAGTGGGCCGAATGCCTCGTCAAGAACTGGTAGGATATCAACACTAGGTCCTCCATCAAGCGCAGCAACGAGTTCTTCGATGGGCTAAAAGATCAAGCGTAAAAAACAGTTGCCATCAGACGATCATTGGGTGGCTTTGGGACATGGTGAGAAAGTGATTAGTGAGTCTGACATCAATATATTGAGAAAGACAATCGGGTTCATTGAACAGCGAACGATCGAGACGACGATTAACGACCAGATGGACGCGAATGGATTCGACAAGCTCGTTGACTTCCTTCTTAACCTCATCATCCTCAATTTTCAATAGATTACTTCGTAACAGTCCCTCGCAAACAATCCTCAAACACTCGTCTGCGCGAGCACCCGTGCAAGTCAATTCGTCTGTTGTTGCGCTAAAAATAGCACGCAGTAGGGCGAGGAGAGACTGAGAGGAGACCAATGGGCGGGAGAGGGCGTGTAAATGGCCAAACAGGTGAAGATATAACCTGGTTGATCGCCATCGACGATTATCGATGTGCAATTGGAAGGCACGGGCCAAGTCCCGTATGATTTGAACGCCGATCGAAGGTGGAGGAGGGTCTTGATTTTTGGAGGGCTCAGTGATTGATGGAGGTACCGAAAGAAAAGATATCAAAAGTGCCAGGTGGGGTAACTTGTGAGGTAACTCGGCAGCCCTAGAGGATCAAACAATTCACGATGATGGATATCAGTTTTCCTACTCTTCCAACGTGATTTGTTTATCTTTTTGGTTTTGTTTTTGTTTCTTTTTTGGTGTAACTTGATATGAAAAGAAGGGAAAGAGACTAAAACGCGATCCGGAAAGCTTTGAGGATATCATCTATTAGCTGAAGTTGGGAGTGATGAGATTCGATTCTCTTGACCAGCTCAGGGATTTCTTGCCGAAAATCGAAGCGCTCAGAGTCACCGAAGCTCCAAAGGGTCTTCAAGAAGTTATCAGTAATCTGTTGGGCTACCGAGATGGGACGCTGGCTTGGAGAGGCATTATAACCACCCGTGCGCCGGCGTTGGTGGTCTCTCGGGTTTCGATCATTATGTCGCCGACTCTGGTGATGTCTGGGCGACGAATAATCTGCATTGGAATCTGAATCTGGTGTGTTGCAAAGAGTATGTAGACCAGCGAAGTAGTGGTGGTTTCAATTAGTTTCGTAATAAATTCTGACAGCTATCAAAGTTGGAGGTACTTGCCTCTGGGTCGCTTGTTCGGGGTTATGTTCTCTTCTCGATGCTGGGAAGTTCTCTCTTCGAAGTGAGCATTGTCCATCGTAAGTTCTCTTCTTTCCAACTACTTGGAACTGGAGTAAGTAATCTAGGTCAGTGAGGTCGGATGATAAGTATAAAAGTATCTTTGGTGTTATTGGTGTGGTGGGCCTCCTTGGTTCATTCAGCTTATGAAAGGTGGTCGGTATGCATAGAGCAGCTTGGGAATTTTGAATGGGTAACCCAGTCGAGCTGTAAGAGCATCTCCAATCGTTTCACTAACTTTTCGACAACTGTCGAGCTCTTAGCGAGCTCGACAGCTAATTTATCGAGAGTGTCCCCACTCGTGGCTCGATAACCCGGCTCGATTGCTAGGTTATCGAGCCGTTCCACACTCGTGCTCCTCTGCAACTCGAGTTCGATAACTCGAGTTGCAGGGGAGCACTACACGGGGTGGGTTTTTTATGGGTGGGGGTCTCTCGGGGGTGTCGAATGGGGGGTTGGTAACTTGTGAAAGTTATTCCAGAGTTAGCTTATCGAGCTCGATAGAGGTCCATAAAGTTATGGACCTCTATCGAGAAAGTTATCGATTTGACAGCTATGGAGCGCTATCGAGCGCACGACTGGGGCTCGTCTCGATAAAGTTGGCTTATCGAGCCGACTTATCGAGACGATTGGAGATGCTCTAAGAGCATCCACCACCGTCTCTGTAAAGTGGCTTGGTAAGACCATCTCCACCGCAGCTGCTAAATCGCGCTGCTATACTAAGTTTAGCAGCGCAACTCTCACTTAGCAGCGCCACCGGGGCTGCTAAACAGCCACAGAATCTGGCAAATTGGCCCTGAGCTGCTATAGAATTTCTACATATAGAAGCACAATAGCAGCTCACCACTTCAAGTTTCACAAAAATTTCTGGTGATTCTACACACCTCCAATCCCCCGATCACCCATATGTTAAGTTAATGTGATGATTTATGTGATAAATTGCTAATTGTCTGTTGAGCGAGGCTACCAGACAATATAAAGATATATACAATAATGATAATATATGATAATAATAATATGATAAGATATGATAAGAATGAGATTCTTGAATCCTAACTACAAATCCAAGCTGTATTTATAGGCTTCCACCTAATGTGTATGTGCCTCTGGATCATCCATGGATGACCAAGGATAAAGCAAGATAAAAAGCTGGACTCGCTGCTCCTTGTTTTCCTTTTTACATGTTGGACTTTCCTCCTCTTGTACTTGCTCAGCTCTCCTGAGATGTCCTTTCTTTTCCGAGCATTCAATCTACATATTAATCGTACTTTGGCCTCTATGTCTTTTGCATTCTTTTGTATAGCATTTCCTAGCTCCTCACTAGAGCTTTGACTTTCCTTAGATCTTTCTTTCTTGAGTTCTCTTTGCTTTCGTCGTTGGTTGAATGCTATCTTGGCATGCTCAGCATGTTCTTTAGTTTGTATCTCGGTTAGTCGGGGATCATCAATGCTGAGCTCTGATACTCGAACGGGCTCGGGCCCCCGAGTTTGAGTCGAGAGCACACATAGGTTGGCACTAGCTATTTTCTCAACACACCCCCTTGCTCTCGGCTCAACCATTGACATTGGTATCAGTCCCATCATTGACGAGAACCTGACGTTTTTTTCTCGGTCTAGAGCTTTTGTGAATATATCGGCTAGCATTTCTTCAGTTGGTATGTATTCAATCTGTATTTCTTTATTTGTTACCAAATCTTTGGTAAAATTGTAATGTACGCCAATGTGTTTGGTTCTTGCGTGAAAAACCGGATTTTTTGCTAATTGAATTGCTCCTTGGTTGTCTGACCAAATCCTGGTTTTTTCAGGTACGTTGTGATGTACATCAAAGGTGAGCTTTCGTAACCATTGAGCCTCCTGTGAGGCTGATAGGTAAGCTCGATGTTCAGCCTCAGTCGAAGACGAGCTTGGTCCACCTAATTTCTTACTACGCCACGATATCAGTCCGTTCCCGCACTGGAAATTGTATCCGCTTGTCGACAAACTTTGCTCGTCTTCAGCCCAGCTAGAATCAACATATCCCACAATTTCGTTGCCGCCATTTGGTTGATACAGTATACCCCAGTCTTGTGTTCCCTTTAGGTACCGAACAACTCTTTTAAACGCGCACCAGTGAGTATCGTTTGGATTTTCCAAGAATTGAGATAATTTTCCAACTGCATAAGTGATATCTGGTCTTGTACACTGTGATAGATAATTTAACGAGCCTATAGCCGATCGATAATCCAGGCCTTTCCCTTTGAACACACTGCTTTCCTCCTCGGTGGATTTGATTAACTTGATATTTGCCTGCATCGGTGTCCCTGTGGTCTTTCCGTCTTCAAGTCCATACTCTTCAACTAAGTTTTTTACGTAATGGGCCTGATTTACAAAAATGTTTCCATCCTGGAGATATTCAATTTTCATTCCCAGTATGTGTTGGGCTATTCCTAAATCTTTTATTTTGAAGTCTTTTTCTAAGCTGCTAATGAGATTATCTGTGTTTTCTCCAACTAAAATTAGGTCATCTACCCAGGCAAAAGCTAGATCTCCACTTTCCGATATGAGAAGACATGGATCAGCGTCACTAATTCGATAACCATGCCTAAGAAACCAGTCAGTCATTGTTGTATACCACCCCCTCGCTGCTTGTTTCAACCCGTATAATGTTTTCTTGAGTTTTATTACAAATCCACTAGGTTCCTCTATAAGTGCTCTGGATAAGTCTTTGGTGTAGGCTTCTTGTTTTGTTTCTTTTAGCCATTCAACAAATCCTTCAGGTAGACTGATATACACGGCTTCCTCATCTTCCAATTTTGAATTAAGGTATGCTGTGACAAAATCTGCCTGCCTTGGTTTGATGTTTCTTTGAGTGGCAATGTATAGTATGTACCGCATGGTGCTCAGTCGTCCAGTTGGTGAGAATGTTTCCTCGTAGTCAATGCCTTCTTTCTGCTTGAAACCCCTCGCAACACATCTCGCCTTATACCTTTTAAGCACTCCTTCGGTGTCGAATTTCTTGTTCAAGACCCATCTTGTATTGATTAATGTTTTGCTTTTGTCTCTGCTTTCTCTAGGGACAATTTTGAATAATCCATTCTCAACGATGGAATCAAGCTCGCAGAAAATTGCTTTGCGCCAAGCTGGCCATTCGTTTGACTGTTCAGCTGTTTTGAAACTGTCGGGAATGATGGCGTTTTCTCTCACAAAAGTCTGTAAAGCCATTATTTCGCTCATGACATTTTCTTTATTCAAGTCTTCAATTTCTTGTTTGACTGCTAGGTATGAAGTCCAGTTACCGTATCGGTCAACTGGATCTTTTTTCCTGTTGCTGATTCGAGTTTTTTCTGTTGGTTGATTTCCTGGTGTCTGAGTATTAATGATTGCTTCTTGTACATCCCCCCCTTCATTAATAGTCGGTTGTGAGGAGTTGGATTCTTCTTTGGTTGTTACTACCGTTACCTGTGGGTCGGCTTCAAATTCCTCGCTAAATATTTCCCCAACATCATCATCTTCTTTGCTGAAAACAACATCTCTTGATCGAATGACCTTTCTGGCTTCTGGATTCCAAACACGATACGACCTCATTTCTTTGTCAAAGCCAATCAAGATTCCTTTTTCGCATCGCGGATCTAGTTTTCCTATTCTTTCAAAATGATGGATACTATATAGAACATTTGATCCAACAGGTCGGATACTGTCTAGCTTAGGTTCCACACCCCACATACGCAAGTATGGGTTGGTTTTCTGATTACGATTATATAGGAATACAGCCGTAGATACGAGTTCAGCCCATAACTGTTTTGGTAAGCCTGAGTCAATCCGAATTGTCCGAGCCTTCTCCATAATGGTGCGATTCATTCTCTCAGCCGTTCCATTATGCTGTGGTGTGTTCCTAGTTGTAACAAGGTGAGAAATCCCCTTTTTTCCAATCCATCCTTCCATGTCTTGGTTTATAAACTCGCCTCCTCCGTCTGTAATTATCCTTTTAACCTTGTTGCTGAGCCTGTTCTCAATCTGGTTAACGACTTTCTCTAGTTCTCTCTCGGCCTCGCTTTTGGCTTTCAAGATCTTTATCCACGCGTATCGACTGGAAGTATCTACCACAGTTAAAAAATACCTCGCTCCTCCGACTGAAACGGGTGATATGGGACCAACCACATCAGCTGATATCTCCTCTCCCGAAACGTCGGTTCGTACTCGATGATTTGAGAACGGTTGTCGAGTTTGTTTTCCTAGCCTACATGCTTCGCAGTTCTCTTGCCCTCCTGGGTGTCCCATCCTTCTGTGTTCGTCTAGGCTGATCTGACATACATTCCGTTTGCGCTCTAGATTCGGGAAAGGTAGTCGGTTACTAACTTCTCCATCAAATAGCTTCTTTCCTTCTATTGTAACTTCAAATCGATTACCCTTAGTTTTAGTAATTTGGGCTCCTCCGTTCCACAGGGATGTCTGGGAAATCAAGCAGTACGGCAAAGAAGGAACATGGAATGCATTACGAAGAGTGATAATATTCTTATCAGCAGTAAGTACAACATCCCCCTTTCCAACTATCTCAACACTCCTTCCTACTTCACCTATCTCTACTTTTCCTTTATGTTCAGTGTAGTTGACAAAATCATTTCTGTTGTTGAACATGTGATCGGATGCGCCTGAGTCTAAGATTATCGCTTCCCCTGATGCCATGACGCTGTTAGCTGAAACAATCCCGGTCATAGCTATATTCTTGTAAGCTTCTTCTCTTTCTACTTTGCTATAAAATCCATCGTTTCCAAGATCCCCAAAGATTTCAATTTCTTTTGCAATTGGGTCATAGAAGCTAATTTCTTCTTCTTGATCTTCTTCCTTAGTTAAACCTTCTTGGTATGCTATGAACGAAACATTGATTCCTTCAGCTTCCCCAATATTGGCTTTTGGTGGAGCATACTTGTAATTGGTCCAGGGCTTGCGGCATTCTTTTGCCGAGTGACCAATAATGTCACAATTGTAACATTTTCCGGTCTTCTTTGGTGCTTGGTGTTGTTGGCCGATCATCGCAATCTTATCGTTGTTCTTTAGCTTAAATTGTAGGTAGTCGCGTTTGATCTTGTGAATTACTTCTTCAACTTTAAGCGCCTCTGTTCCTTGGATGATGATTCGTATTAACGACTCAAATTCTTTGGGGAGTTTCTTGAGAATTAATAGCGCTAAGACCTGTTCTTTGATGTCTAATCCAGCTGTTCTGATCTTGCTGATCCCGCTTCGGATGTCTTTGACAAAGTCCCTGGTTTCTTTGAACTCTAAATCTATGAATTCTCCAAGCGCTATCATTTGATGGTGAGCTTCGCTTCCGGCATACTTCTTCTTGAAAAGGTCCCACAATTCTAAGCCTTCTCCTTCTTTTTCTGGCCCAAGCTCGCTGTTCACGATTGATATATGCTCCTCGTCTAAATGCTTCATAATTAGTATATAAAGTTTCATATTTTTATCGACTACATCAACCACCGCTTCTCGTTTGATTAACGCCAAACATCCTGAGCTGTACATTTCGGCGCGCATCATGGTGGCCCAAGTTGCATAGTTTTTATTGTTTAGACGGTATCGCTTGTTTTCGGTAGTTGATTCCATTTGGGGCAGAGTTGTCTCTTAAATTTGCTTCGAGCTTCTGGTACTGATAATGTGTTAAGTTAATGTGATGATTTATGTGATAAATTGCTAATTGTCTGTTGAGCGAGGCTACCAGACAATATAAAGATATATACAATAATGATAATATATGATAATAATAATATGATAAGATATGATAAGAATGAGATTCTTGAATCCTAACTACAAATCCAAGCTGTATTTATAGGCTTCCACCTAATGTGTATGTGCCTCTGGATCATCCATGGATGACCAAGGATAAAGCAAGATAAAAAGCTGGACTCGCTGCTCCTTGCTTTCCTTTTTACATGTTGGACTTTCCTCCTCTTGTACTTGCTCAGCTCTCCTGAGATGTGCTTTCTTTTCCGAGCATTCAATCTACATATTAATTGTACTTTGGCCTCTATGTCTTTTGCATTCTTTTGTATAGCATTTCCTAGCTCCTCACTAGAGCTTTGACTTTCCTTAGATCTTTCTTTCTTGAGTTCTCTTTGCTTTCGTCGTTGGTTGAATGCTATCTTGGCATGCTCAGCATGTTCTTTAGTTTGTATCTCGGTTAGTCGGGGATCATCAATGCTGAGCTCTGATACTCGAACGGGCTCGGGCCCCCAAGTTTGAGTCGAGAGCACACATAGGTTGGCACTAGCTATTTTCTCAACACCATACACACACAATCAACATCAATATCCACCAATGCCGACCATTCCACAACTTGACCCTCTATTGACAAACAATTCCTGTACGTACGTTTTTTATTCTTCATCAAAAGAAAAACTGATTTATTATTATCATCCAGTTCCAGATATTCCTACTTGTGATCAGCGAATGGGAGATGAAGACGCTCATGACAAACAAATTGAAGCCTCTGAAGCATCCGAAGAAGTTACAAAAAAAAAGTTCAAACTATCAAGAATACAAGGACGTGCAACTTTGCCGGTCCTGGATTGTGATAACAGAAGATCTGATCGTTGGTACTAACCAAGAAGGCAGCACCTTCTGGAGCCGAGTCGCCACAAACTTCAAGGAAGCGCTCCCCGATTCGACTCGAACTTTTGGAAGCTTGAAGGCGCGCTGGGGTGTACTTCAAAAACTAATCAACAAGTTCCGCGCGTTTGTCAACCAAGTGGAATCGCACGGCCAAAGCGGTGCTTCACTTGAAGACTGCTTGAATCGAGCTCTCCGACTCTCCTCGGAAGACCAGAAAGCAGTCTTCAAGCACCTTCAATGCTACAACGTCTTGATTAAAGTCCCCAAGTGGTGCAGTCAATTCGACAAAAACAACCGGAAATTGCAAGAGTCTGCCCAAAAAAAACGAGCAAGAAGTCCTAGTAGTGAAGCCCCCCTGTCAACGATTGCAGCCTTGGATCCTGTTTCCGACTTTGAAACCAATGCAACTTATGAATCTAGTTTCAACCGCCCAGTTGGAAGGAAGAAAGCAAAGATGATCCACCAACTTACAGCCAAAGAAGATTTGTTGAAAGAGAAAGTTACGCTTGCTCACACCGCTGTTGCTGCTGAGGCTAAACGCCAGAACAACATCTTTGATATGGAGGCCAAGTCTTTGATGGTTATGGCTCAGACAGTCAAGACCAATAGTCAGGTCCAAATCATGACCCAGGACTTATCGCAACTTGATCCCGATTCCAGGGAGTTTTTTTCTCTTAAAAAAAAGACATCCTTGAGGTGATGCAAAAAAATAATGACTCGGGCTCCTCATCTGCTTAATCTTGCAATAATAGACTAAACTCGGTCTTGGTTTCTACTCACTTTTATCTTATCTGAGTCATGTTTTGTTTCCACTCAAATTATCTCACTTTTTTTTTCTTCTTTAAATGTAATTTCATTTGCTTTTTCTTCTTTAAATGTAATTTCATTTGCATTTGCATGAGAATGAAGAAAAAAACATATGTTATTCAATCCAATGCCTCCTCAGCTTTCCCTTGTACATCCCACTGATGTTTGATGAGATTGGATCGCAATTGAAGATGCTGTTCCAAGTCTTGCACAGAATGGAAATTCTGTATGAGTTCTGCAAATGATATCGGCACACCTCCCACGTTTTCAACTGGTGTAATAATTGCTGCCGGGTTTCGATCGTAGACAAAGTCAAGATAAGAGTCTCGCTCTTCCTCCACAATCATATTGTGGAGGATAATGCACGTCTTCATAATGTTTGTGAGATTGTGGTGTTTCAAGCCCCGCGCTGGTCGAGATACAATGGCAAATCTTGCTTGCAGAACACCAAAGGCACGTTCAACATCTTTCCAACATGATTCTTGCATCTTCACATAGTATTTTTGTTCAAGACCCCGAGGTTCCAATAAAGTCTTGACGAAGACCGGCCAGTCGGGGTAGATCCCATCGGCGAGGTAGTAAGCTTGCTTGTATTCGTGGGGCGTTGATAAACGCACACCAAGCGCGCACGCCAACGCCAACCCGCACGCCAATTTTTTTTGGCGTGCGGGGCCTACACGCCAAGAAAAAATTGGCGTGTAGGGTCTACACGCCAAAATAAATTGACGTGTGAGACCCACACACCAAAAATGGCGTGTGGTTCCCACACGCCAATTGTTTTTGGCGTGTGGGCCCCGCATGCCAAATAAAATTGGCGTGTGGGAGCGCACGCCAAACAATTGGCGTGCGGGTCCCACACGCCAATTGTTTGGCGTGTGGGGGGATCCCGCTCACGTAATCAAATGGGAGGGCCCATTCAATTACGTGAGCGGGCCGGCTGACGAGGTTATACAACCTTGTCAGCCGGGAGGAAGTCCTCCCGGCTGACGAGGCTATAAAACCTCACCGGCCAGGAGGAAGTCCTCCTGGCCGACGCGGTTGTATAGCCTCGTCGGCCGGGAGGACTTCCTCCCGGCTGATGAGGTTATACAACCTTGTCAGCCAGGAGGAAGTCCTCCTGGCTGACGAGGTTGTATAACCTCCTCAGCCAGGAGGAAGTCCTCCTGGCCGACGAGGTTGTATAGCCTCGTCAGCCGGGAGGACTTCCTCCCGGCCGACGAGGCTATACAACCTCGTCAGCCAGGAGGACTTCCTCCTGGCTGACAAGGTTGTATAACCTCGTCAGCCAGGAGGAAGTCCTCCTGGCCGACGAGGTTGTATAGCCTCGTCGGCCGGGAGGACTTCCTCCCGGCCAACGAGGTTATAAAACCTCGTCAGCCAGGAGGAAGTCCTCCTGGCCGACGAGGTTATATTTGCTACTCCTTGGTTATGTAAATCAGGTTTAAAGATTTAACTGGTAGAAAAATATAGCAGGTGTAGGCTCTACTAGATATATCATTACAGAAAGAGATCACAAATTTATTTCTGAATTCTGGAAAGGATTATATGATCTTTTTGGTACTCAATTTAAATTCTCTACAGTTGACCACCCTCACACTGATGGTTGAGCTGAGATAATCATTCAGACCTTGAACGACATGAACAGAAGATATTGTGCTTATGGATTTGTCTGAAAAGATAAAGACAATTAATTACATGGCTGGTGCTCCCAATGACCAGGTTTAGAGTTTGCTTACAATTCCAGTAAACATGACAACACTGATATCAGTAATACCCCTTTTGAATTATAAAGAGGTTGGATGACTTGGTTCCCCAGGAAAGTAATTATTAGTACTTTCTAAATAAAGGAGAATTCACCCTAATGTCACTAATGTTCACCAAATGATGACAAAAACTGCCCAATATGAAGAAGAATTTATTGATAAATCAGTTGAATATAACAAAAATGTATGGGACATGACCCACAAAATTCATAAATCCAAAATAGAAAACCAGGTGCTAATGACAGCCCTAGAGATACTCCAGAGCATCCTAAGAGCTGACTAAACTGTAAAATACAATAAGAATACTGTATTAATACTGTAAATAATAACATATCATAAAATACTATTATATTAATCAACTAAGAATGTAAAATTAAGTGGGGTAGCTCACTCAAACCACCACTAAATTCCTACTCCTTCTAGTATTTATCATAGAATAAGGATACTTTAATAAAAGAGAATAAAAAGTATAAATTATGGATTAGAAATCATTGTCATAAAAGCTGAGAGAAAATAAGCTTACTTGCATAAATATAAGAATAACAAAAGTATGCTAATAAGACAGAAACTACCTAAGTGTGTGGTAATTTCCCAGTATTTTTCTATTAAATGAATTGGCCCATGACATGTTTGGTTATACATACATGTCCAGCTGCTTAGTACCAATTTTTATTGTTATGTATATCTCAAAAATACAGAAAGATAGCCAAACCTATACAGTTAGCTGTTAGTTGTCAGCCACTAAGTACATATCACAGTACCTGACATGTACCACGTAACTGCAAATAGTATTAATTATTATTATCTCTAATAATAATTACTATTCTTATTTATTCTTATTACTGTTTATTAATATTATCTCTTTAAAATAACTTGATGTAATATTAATTATTACTATCTCTAATAATAACCACTATTCTGTAGTTATTATTATTATTATTATAAATTCATTAGGGGGTATCAAATATGACCAAATCCACCCTTATCTAATCAATTGGTTTTGAAAATCCACCATTTTTAAAAACCATGGATATCTATATAAAATGGTTCAGAATTCTCAAAAGTGAAGTTTTGTCAAAAAAACTAATTCACTGGTTTTAATTGTGGATTTGGTCATATTTGATACCCCCTATTATTATTACATTACTATTATTATTATTAAAGTACATTCATTACAATAATTAATATAAATACTTTAATAATACATTCATTAATAACACATGAATAATTCTGGTTAATCTATGTACTCCTGTTATACAAGATAATAACTTGTAGGCCCTTTGCCCTCCTTTAACGTGAGATATCCAGAGTAACTGATGTCACTCTTGTCAGCCACTGAGTACATATCACAGTACCTGACATGTACCACGTAACTGCAAACATTATTAATAATTATTATCTCTAATAATAATTACTATTCTTATTAATTATTATTACTATTTATTATCATTATTTATTCTAAATAACTCCACGTAATATTAATTATTATCCTTAATAATAATTACTATTCTGTAGTTATTATTATTATTATACCTTCATTATTATTACATTAATATTAATATTATTAAAGTACATTAATTACATTAATTAATATAAATACTTTAATAATATATTCATTAATAAACTCATGAATAATTCTGGTTAAGCTATGTACTCCTGTTATACAAGATACATAACTTGTAGGCCTTTGCCCCCCTGACACGTGAAATATCCAGAGTAACAGATATCACTCTCTCCCCTCTGATTACGCCCACATTCCTTAACATTGGAATATTTCACGCATAAGATATGTAATTTAATATCTTATCACCAGGAAAAAAAAGGTGGAACCTCCATGGAGGTGACTTCTCTATATCCCAGATGTATCCCACCTCTATCTGCTATGTATCCTTGGTGTGCACCAATGGTATCTCCATGCCTATATATTATGTATCACCAACATATAATGATATATCAGAGGAGTGTTCAAAAACGTTTCAAAAGATTGAATTGTTTTTATAGAAATTTCTGAGGCAATAAATTTTTTGATCACAACCAATGTTTAATCAATGATGGCTCATATCAAAATTCAAAAAACTTGCAATTTTTAAGTCGGAACTACATTTTGAGCTTTGATGAAAAATATATTTGGCCATGGTTGATCAATTACTCCAGTTCTGGAGAACTTGACCATAGAACTCTGAAATAAGCCAGTCATATTTATCAAAGTGCATCCATCACCCCAGGAGATCCACCACCACCACTGCCAACAACTTGAAAGCTGAATTTCTAATATGCACAATCGTCACAATCCAAAAAAAAAGCAAGTAGCTTGATCAAGTGAAACTCCAGGTTTTGAAAATATTCTTCACAACATGGCTAACATGACCTCCTTAGAATCTTTAACTAAGATATATCTATTGCAAAGCTATGTACCTATACGTTAGCTTCTATGTGGTATATATTTAACATGTGATTAAACTTGGAAATTAAATAAATCTTGATAATCAAATTCAAGTCAACAACATGATTCAGAGGGATGTTATTGCAAAGTATAAATAGAGAGACCCACCTTGCACTGTTGAGAATTCAAACAGTTCTTAGACCATCCTGGTGGCCTATTTCGAAACCTTGAGTTGATGACAATGGTCTTTTTATATCCATTATTGATTTGATTTAAAGCCAATGTTGTATTTTCCTCCAACGATACCATATTCCCTCTATATTCACCAGGTTCAAAAGACAGTCATATTATCAACTTTTGCCTTCATCAGATTATTTGTAATTATTGAACGTGCAAGGCAAACTAGCAGCAGGAGCCTAAAAAATGTACAATCCACAAGCATCTATGAAAAGTGTGCCTCTAATTCTGTGAAAGTTTAAACTCATGCTTACCAAATATATTATCAGATAGCACCAATGCAACAAAATATTCCTTCATCAACATTAGGGTCACATTGCACATTTAGAAATTCAATTTAGAAGGTTTCTAAAAATAAAATTGAATGTAGTCAGTCTAATTTGAAAGTTGAAACTGGGACACACATCCAGGTGTGGGATCATATTTTTGCCTTCAAATAAAAATAGGCAATTGAAAATCTCAATTTAAACCTCCCAAGAAGTTCACACAGGAACTATCTCTCATGTCTATTTTAATACACTTCAAAATAACTTATAAGTACTATTTTAGCTGCCTCATACAATGGATTATGGAAATTTTCACTTGGAATTTCATCCAATCAAAAATAAAATAAAGCTTCACAACAAAACCATTGTAAATCATTTGGAGTCTATCTGGTGGCCAAAAAGTCACTAAAACCCCAACTGCAGTAAATTTAAATTTAATTTCATTAGACCAAAGATTATACTAATAAAAATTTGAAGAAACCTTTATTTTCATATCACTCTACAAAATTATAATGGAATGATGATCCTACCACTAGCTGTGGAATGAACCCAATAATAATGCAATATTTTTTTGTTCAAGAAGTCTCTTCAAGATTTAATAGTAAAGACTGTGGATTGCCAACAAACTTATTAAGCTTAGCAGCTCCCCAGGGCCCTTGAGGATACCCATTTATCCTGATTTGAGCCATGGAAAGTATGTTGGGATGGAATATGCGTAATGTCCAATATATTAATGTTCCAAAAAAAATGAGAGATGATTGGTAGTCTTGTTGTCTCTCACTGGTGCTAGTCACATAATTATCACACTTACAAGCAGATTAAGATTTTAATTATCTCCAGACTGACTGTCATAATGCCTCTAGTAGGATTAATGTTTACACCTACCTACACATGCTTTGGCAACTGATGATGGTTTCCCATCACAAAATAAAATGAATGATAAATGGTTCTTTCATTGCAAAGTCAGTAAAATCCACAAATAAGAATCTAGTAGAAACTGCCACTCCATGGCAATGGATTGAGAGGTATAACAGGTAGAATTGAATTTATTATCACTATCTAAGCTAACAAATTGCATCATGCAATTGTATTCAAATGTTTGTGAAAATGATCATTTGTATTTTGAGGCTTCAGAAGGATCAGGTAATTGAATATTTCGTTGGGATCCATAAATGGTGAGGATTCCCCAGAAATTAAAAACAAAAAGGAGAAACCAGAATATTAAAACTGAAGATTTGTGTTGAACAGTAATACAAAATTGATAGAGATGAGAAAGGATCATTTTTGCCCTGGCAGAGACTCAAAACTGAGATAAGGCATTGAGAATGATACATATTAACCTTTGATTTATGGATCCTGATTCCTCACCATGAAAGCTGGTTTGATGACCAAGTGAGGAAATTGTGTGTATTGGTCTAATAATTTTGTTTAGGTGGAGAAAGAGATGTTAATTTGATCAAGATTTACCAGTGAATTCTGACCCTTACTTGTTCAAGTGGGCCAATTTTACTCCATTTTTCTGGTAATTTTCTTCCTATAAGATCCCAACCATCAGATGTTGATGAAGCAAAATCTAACTTTTGATGGATATTATTTGTGTTATAATTTAAACAAAAAACTCATTCTCAACCTGTTGTACAGATCCAGAGGCGTCAAGCCATCTGGTGTTCTCATCTTGATACTATTCCAGCTCTAACTGACACTAACCATCAACAAGGAATTTATGATATGAAATAGGAATGAACCATTTTCAATCTGATGTGTGGGGACAGCAGCCAATGATAATGATGTTGAATGCTTAACAGGTGGAACCATCATGACATAAATCTTGGTTGTCTGAAGGGGGGGGGGACCTAGTGAGAGTATAATGAGTAGTGTTGGGATAACTTGGGTGTGTTTTGATCAGCAGTGATTGAAAACTTTTTCAAAAAAGATAGCATGAACTGAGACACCAGGCCTTCATAGAGTATGAGAGTACACAACTGGATAGATCTTTGAAAGATTGTTTGTCAAGTCATGTGAAAGATTCTGGAAGAAGGTTCCACTGGGAAAGTGTTGCAATACAGTAAAAATGAATATGACTGAATCAATTTTGTGAAGACATAGTAGCATTGATTATTTGCTGGGAAATAAATTCTGTGAGACTCTGACAGAAATAAATGGAACCATGAATGTAAGCTTTCATTTAATTTATTAATTTTTTGTTTGGGATACTTCCCTTGCTAAAGTTCAAGGTAAAATGGTATGGTTCAAGGTAGATGTGGGAATTATGCTATACCATGGTGACAAAGTGAAGATAAGAGATGTAGGGTTGGGAAGGCTTGTGATTTAAGTGAATGATTTACTTCTTAAAAGCTCATGTGAAAGATATTGGAGTTATGAGATAATCTGGCCAGATGTGATTCATCATGCAACAATGAAAGACTAGAAAACCTTCACACAATGAAACATTGCCATTCAGTTTTGGAAAGGGTAGGAGAATTGCAGATGACTGGTGGGGAGAAATTGTCAACATGAAAGGAAAGCAAAAAAAGGGTGATGTGTGTTTCATGTGTGCATTTGCTTGTGTGTTGAGTGTCTGTGTGAATCAAATTGATCTGTAATTGGATTGGCAATATTGGGAAATAATGAGCAATGTGATTTCCCCAATGATGTGTTACCAGGAATTGAGCCCAGGCTGTGGTATGCTTCAGAATTGTGGGGAGTTGGTGGAGTATGAGAAAAGGTTACCTGATTTCCATGCACTTGAAAATATGATACAATATGATGGCTTCCATGTGAGTGAAAATTTGCCATTGGCTGTAAAAGTGAAGAATTATAATGGGGAGAGTTTGGGGATAGTAGCTTGTGGAAATGAGGCAGGTATTCTGTTTGTAATTTAGGGTCTATTGTATGAAAGATGATTTGATTATGGTGGTTGGCCAAAAAAAGGCATGTTGATGATCAGTTGGATTAGCTAACTAAAAAAAATACTTGAATAAAAAAGAGCCACTGTTACCTGGGGCAAACCATGATAAACATATAAGAGCAGTATGAACTATGTGACCCTAGAGGCATGGGAAGAGAGGAGGCCAAAGAGGGTATGCAGGTTGAGATAAAACTGTTGCCAATCTGTATATCCAGGATGTGTCATCGAAGCATCCAAGTTTGTGTTGATCTGAATGCCAAAATCCAACTGTTCTCCGTTTACATGATTTCATGTGACTGGGAAGAAAGACAGGAAAATCCATGTGTGTATCAATACCCGAATTGGACAGATGATGAATGGATGTTTTTGGTTGGTCCATGTGAGAATTGATGAGATCTATGTGGGTTATGGAGAAATTGGGTTGTGTAACTGGACATGTCAAACTGAGTGTTTGACAGTGGTCCTTATCCGGTGGTAGTCTGGCATGATCATTGTAGCCAAATACTGTGATGAATAGATATGGATTTCTGGGTTAAATTGTGGGGGAAACATGTAACAAAAATAATCTGAATCAAGCCACAAAACATGTATGGGAGATGAGAGGAAGACAGTAAAACAAGAAAATAAACTACTTGGGGATTGATCTTTGGTGTTTACACAAGGTAGCATCATGAATGACTTGTTGGCTCTTTCCTTTTAAAGCAAGAGCAACATTAGCCAGTTTTTTGTTAATTTGAAAAGAGCAACCAAAGTGGGTCCAGTAACGAAGATGTGGCTTGGGAAGATGAGGGGGAGGTTTAGTGGTGTGGTGTTCAAACTGAGTGGTTTGCCAAACCAGTTCTACAATACCATTGGCATGGACAAAGTCAATGAGATAAGGGTGCCGTGGAAATAAAAAGCCATGTCCCTCTTTGGAGTGAGGAGGGGGAATAGGTTCACCAGTCTTTCTATCAATAAAGGAAAAGATACCATATGTCCAACCATTGAGATCACCACCATCTTGATGGGCTTTGTTGTAAAAATCATCAAATGTGACTGAGACATTGGAGGCAAACTTATACTCGACCTGGGTCTCGTTCCTCATTTCAGTCCATTCCTCCTGACTCCAATTGGGTATTCCATTTTCAGACATGATTGATTGGTTGTCTTGGTACGCACTAGAAGAGAGGGATTCCATCCGGCAGGCAAGGAAGTTGTTGTGAGATTGGAGGGTCTGCCAAAGCTGGTTGTCCTTGGCCTCTTGTTCAGGGGTTAATTTATTTCGTACATATGTGCCTAGAGGGATGCATGACAGCATTAGTAAATGGAATGCAGATTGAAGGGAATTGAAGGTACAAACCTCCAGATTTGTTCTTGTCAGAAGCACAGCGGAAGCCAATCATACGCATCTCCCCACCCAAGCGTTGGGAGTTCATCGTGTTTGTGGGTCTGTGTTGCGCCATTTGATAGAGTGTTTTGATGACATCAGATAGTTGTTGGAATGTAGGGGTTAGAGGTCTGATGTTGAAGGGGTGGCGCTCGAGGATAAAGTGGGGAATCCCACCAGAACTGGTGATGAGGTTACGTGGACGGCTGTAGTTTGGCAGGATCTGAATGGGCTTGGTTGATTTGATTTTGTTGAGGGAGATGGAAGTTGGAAGGATCCAAACGTCATTGCTGCAATCCAGCTTGCGGTGTAATCTGGCCATCTTCTTTTCAGTTTGAGAGGTATGCGTGGTTGGTGGATGTTGAGACGTGGAGGCTTCAGAAGCTTCTGGCGGTAGGATGGGCGAAGAAACCACACATGACCCTTACAAAGTTGGTGATTAAGGGCCATGCGCCCATCAATCAGACCAAGATTGCCCAGGGCCAAGGGGCTTGTGGATGGTGGAGTTGATGGGCGGTCCTGGCTCGAAGGATGGACCACACATCCCCCTTTATAATCCTGGTGATCAAGGGCCATGCGCCCATTGAGAGCACCAGGATTACCCGGGGGGAAGGGGCCCGTCCTGATCTGAGCTCGCAGTTGATTTTGACGCTTGGTGCGAGTCATTAGTGGTGGATAGGGATGTATAGCTGTGAGGGTTGCAGAATGGAAAACAATGGCATGGCATGAGCTTGCAGTATGACCGTTTGTTGATGGTGGATGAAATTATGAGATGAAATAAAAATATTACCGTAGTCCAAGTGGAATGAAGACCGGGGATAATGGCCTTGGTATCTTGGTTGGACAAGGTTGTCAAATGGAAGAACGAGGGGGGGGTAAGGCTGGTTAGTTGGGATATAAAGCAGTTGAGAAGGATGGGTGGATGAGTCAAAAAATTAGTAGGCAATTCAAGGACAATATTGGTGTTGGGTTAGAATGATGACAGCTCGTATGTCAGACAGGATAACTTACAGATTGATGTTGAGGTCCACAGCGATATAGGTGAATTTGATCGTTTTGAATGAGGAGATGTGGTGACCAGGGATTGCTAGAGCAGTGGAAAAGAGTCGACAAACAAGATTTGACCTTGATCAATGAACGTTCAAGTCTGATATGTCGTATGAACGAAACACTTACAGGTTGTTCTACCAAATGGGTCGACGAAGGTGAGCAGAACGCATTGAATGGGTGTCAGGTGAGGCTGTATTGACAGTTGAATTGATAAGTGAAAGAACAACAAACGATTTGTTGGAGATATTGGGGTAGCGAAGTTGAGGTGGTCAGGAGGGTTGTATGTCCATCAATTGGAGTCGAGTGGTACAGCTTGTGATTAACTAGAGTGTGTTTAACAAATATGTAATTCAAACAATCTGTCAGTTGGTGAAGGTAAACGATCGATCAATCGATTAGATGCAGTGAGGACAAGAGCGGAAAGTTTCCAGGAGGAACGTACCGAGAATCGTTGAAGGTTGACTTGGGTCCAAACGATCCGGTTGTTCCAAGGATCGTGAGGCCAACAAAGAAAAACAAAGCGACCAGGTTGATCCGCCTGGAGAGTAGGATCAATCGATGAAGGCCAGACAACGCGGATAAATGATCAATTTGTACAATCGATCCGTGAAAAAAGCGAATAAACGACGTTGTCAACACCTCGTCAGTCGTTAGAGCGATCAGCAAAGAGATCAAAACAAATAAGGAACTTACAGTGGAACGACGTGTAGAAAGCGGAACGAGTCGGTCGCCGGTGGACTGCAAGGATCGTTTTGAAGTGGCTTGTGGAGTTGGGCTGTTGGAGATGAGATGTTGTGTTGAATTGGAGCGAGAGGGGTGTGGACTTCAAACTAGGCCATGAGGTGGTGAGAGAAGAGGGGGGGTTTCCAGTTTTGGAGCAATAGCGAGTATGAAATTTCAGCAGCTGGGAGAAACAATATGGGAGAGGTTTCACAACAATTTCAATTCAATGCACGTTGACTGCAGCTTTGAAAAGAAAAAAATGTATGGCATGTAGATGAGACATAGATAGTGCGAGTAGATGGATTGAAAGGGGAACTCCAGGCTCAATTAGCCAGACAGAATCAGTTGACCTACAGGGAATTACAGTGTCAGACATTGGTTGGACACAGGTGAGATAATAAATGGTAGATTTTAGCATCTGGGTCAGATATGTCGTGCCGTGTCACTTGGCACATAGATTGATTGGAAAAAAGTGGCTACAGCATGTGATACTGTGTACAATTGGGTGGGATAACAGTTACGAATCCAAGAATAATTTGATGTAGAGGATGTAGAGGTTGTATTGAAGCAATGCAATTTTAATGCATGTCACTGTGAGCAATGCGTCGGGAGCAGGAATGGGTAGAGAAAAATTGGCTGAAGTAATTACCTTTGAATTCATGTGGAGCATGAACTACATGAGACAAACATGATCATGTGGCACATGATGACCTATTTTAAATATGGATGAGCTGGATGGGATGTGCAGCTGGTGGATGATAGGTTGAAGTGATTTTCTGGGGATGGTCTCCATTTGGTATCAACACTCAATGGGACAAAGGATGCTGGAAGATGATGGGATGCTGATTAGTGGCAATAAACATGTATCTCTTGAAAAGGGTAATGGATTCTGAGCATGAATAATCACAGTGATTCTTGGTGACATATTTAAGCCCGCCGGGCTTAATTTCAAGCTGCATAACATCATGCAACAAGGTGGATCATGTGAACAAGAGGGGATGGGTGGTAGAGCAAATGGGATGCAAAATTAAGCCCGGCGGGCTTAATTTGTCCTGCAATTTCTCAGCTGAAGGAAGTATGGTTCAGGTGAAACAATGCTATTTAACCCTTCATCATGAATGATGTGAAATTCAACCACCATCCATATACCCCTCAATTTCATCATCAACATCCGAGCTGACCAGGCCCACACCATTTCTCCCTTGATCAAATTCTCCTCAGGATATCCAAAATGTTGAACTTCTTTGCAAAATCAGTGTAATCAAATTTGCAGAAGCAAAAATCATGTGCAATCCTCCTTGTGGTTCACCTTGATCATTACTGACATACCCAGTTCCTCCAACACTATCTCATGTTCCAGCAAGTCCTCTTGATTGTTGAGAGTTTTTCACATGACATCTGAGCTGTGTTGATGTTGATTCATCCCAATTGTGAATGGCAACCTAGTTTTCAATGAATTAAGCCCGGCGGGTAACAGACTGCGTCTGGAGTTTGGTCCATCTGACTTGCTACATGTTCTCCAACATGGTCTTATTTACTATCAGTTCTTTGGTCCGAGCCAACCAGTACCACATTGGAAGGTGGGGAGAAGATAACAAGTCAGGGGGCCCACATGACAAGGCTGTTGATTAAGCCCGCCGGGCTTAATTCTGAAATGAATGAAGATGATACGGCATGTTGCGTGCATGACCTGGCAGTTGCTGAGATAATTTCGAAGATAACAAGTCAGAGGGACCCACATGAAGAGGCTGTTGATTAAGCCCGGCGGGCTTAATTCATTAGAATGTGAGCAAGAGAAATCACAGGGACTGTTAGTGGCATGTTTAAGCCCGCCGGGCTTAATTTGAAGCTGAAGGACCTCATGTGACTGTGGGATCAGTGAACAGGAGGGGACGGGTTGAAAAGGAAATGGCATTTCAAATTAAGCCCGCCAGGCTTAATTGGTCCTGACATTGCTCAGCTGGAGGATGTACAGGGTGCGGGCAAAGATATATTATTTACTTATTGACACAAAATCATGGAATGGTGACTAGGTAATACGAAGGGTGCTAGAACTGGGGATATTGAAAGAGGTGGATTCGCCTGTTGTATAGTAATATAATCATGAGCAATTACACTTGGCTAAAAGGTGGCGGGTTGGACAGATAAACTTAGAGACATCATGGGAAATTCTGAACTGAAGAGATAATTGACGAATGTATGTACCAAGATTTAACCAGATTTTTTCAGAAGGAGAGAAGTTTGAATTGGATACTTGATATATTTGATGAAATGCACAGATGATTTCAAGACAGTCACTAATAGTGTATTGCCTTCGGTCTTGGGTGGCGTTGAAGAGTCCACGTACACCTCCCAGGAGATAGTAAATGAAGGGGAAGTAGTTGTGTTACTGGCGATTTGGGAGAGGCTGGTGTGTTGCTCCATTGGCGGGCAATTGTGGTATCAGAGGAAGGTTGTTGGGATTTCTTTTTACGAGGATGAACGCCTCATCAATGTGGGCCGGATGATGGCTATGAGACATCATGAGATCAATGATGATTTTGCGTAGGTCGTCCAATGCATCGTCTGCTGTTGATGCTGTTGGGGTTTGAGTGGTTGATGGGTAATTTGCCCATTGGTATTCTCTCCTTCAGTAAGTTTTTGAAGGGTGGGCATGGTGGTTTTCATTGTATTGAGCCAGGTCAAGACAATGAGATGACGTTCGATGGAGTTTGGCTTTGCTTCGATTCGTGGTGCCTGGGGATTTTCGTCGGATATGTGTTGTATGGAGAGGGCGACACTCTTAGCCCATTCGCGGATCTGCCGATGGCTTGGTGTGTTGATAAGAGAGGCAAGAGCTCGGAAAAGGTTGGACTCTGGATGACTAGCTTTTGAATGGAGAGGGAGGATCGGGGTAGTTGAAAGTAATTGGTTCTTCATGAGGTCCAAGTTAATGATATCTGGACTGAACCATGGCTCGGATTCCGAGTAGGATAGCATAGAATCACCTGAGATGTTTGATCAAAAGTAAGTTAACTGTAATGGACAGAGGACATGTACTTATACGGAGGAGGTAAAACACTCACTTGTGTCGGAGATTTCTTTAATCCAATGGTCCTGGTTGAACTGAGCATTGTTATAGACGAATGAGGCAGTGGGAATCTTGGAAATGTCGGGAGTGGTCAGACGAAATTTCAAGAGGTGTTGAAGGGAATTCCAGCCTTTTTCCCACTTTGTCTTTGAGACTCGGCCTTTCTGGAACCACATGGCCAACTCGTGGAGTTGTTTACGAAACGGTTCACTAGGAATGAGGGTGAAGTTGTCCAGGGTGACAGGGTTGGGTGCACGTGTTACTATGGTTGGAGGGTTAGGTGGATGGTTGGATGTGGTGGGGGCTGATGGGGGAAGTTCTTTGGAGTTGCCAATTTGGTTAGAATCGCATTTGTTTGTGTGCTTGGTTCTCTTCTCTGGTTCTGTGTCCGAGGCATTGGAGGCATTGGAGGAGATAGAGAGAGGGATGAGGAGGACCGATATAATTCACGGCCGGGGTGTGATTTCCTGGAAGCTGGTTTGTCAGTGGGGACTTGAGGGTCTGGGCGGTGTTTCTTTGCTTGATGTCGAGGAAGTTGGTTCTCATCTTCACTCGAGGTAACCTGAGATTTCGAACGGTTCTGGGTTTTCTTTTTTCTACGCTTTGACGTGGTATGTTTTGAGGTGACAGCCTGTCCTGTTCTGAGATGGGAAGAGGTATCTTTCGGGGTTGTGGAAGGCAATTCGGATGGGTCGGAGGGGTCTCCAAGAGGAACAGGTCCATGGTCTTGGTTGGTAGGGTCTGGGTTATCTGCAGAGCCAGGAATCGTGGGGGCTGGGTCTTGTTCAAGAGAAGGTGATTGGCCAGACTCGTGTTGAGTGGATTTAGCAGAAGTGCTGCAAATGTGTGAGGTGATGGAGACTGGCGGAGGTTTGGTTTTGACTTCTTGGATTTGTATGATCGGTGAGCACTTGATGTAGTGGAGGAGCGGGTTATGGTGGGTCGGGAAGCTGGCTTGACTGAAAGACATTCATCGACTGGAAGGGCCTTATTTTCCTCATAATCTGAATGAAGATACTCAGTTATTTGAACCAGGAAATTGAATAAAGAGCTGAATTACCTTTGCAGATGGTGTCAAGACGAGATATGATACCTTCAACATCTTGACGAATTGACTTGGGGATTCGTAATTCAGAGCAGGTTTTGGCAAATTCTTGGATCTTTCCGACATTGTTCAAGAATTCTTCTTCACTGATCTCTTGAACTTCAGACCCAAGGAGTGGCTCGCCAGGGGGGATTGTTGGTTCCAAGGCTTGGAATGTTGGTGGTGGTTGGTTTGAATTGGGAGATGGGAAAGACATTTTGTACAAATGCGGATCTGATAAGAAGTTGGGTGGTAAAATAATTGCAAGTTTATGGGGTGAGAATCTGGATCACACTGGGAATTTGAGTAACATCAACTGACCAGGTGGTGGGGTGGATTCAAGATTAGGGGCAGAGCCACTTGGCAATGCTGGTGTGCCTTGGTCAACTACAGGGGCTGCCTCACTAAGAGATGTGTCTGACATGTTATTTTTGTACGGTGGGGAGGAGGAATGTTAAGGATTTGTACTTGTTCTGAGGAATATAATAAATAGTGAGTTGAGTATATCTAGAGATGATTGATAGAATGAGGAAGGGGGGAATGAGAAGCGTACCAGAAGTGGTTCCTTAAGAACCATCAAGCAACGAAAACTCCAACATCAAGGGCATGATCCCGTGGGAATCTGTTAGATTTCCTTGGGGATATATCCCTTTATGACATAATCAGGAGATATTCTTTGATTGAGGATTTTCCATCAAAGGAGGAAGTTTGTTTGTTAGTGCTTGGCACATGCCAAACATATGTCAGCAAAAGAAAAACGTTCAGAGTGGAGTGAATTACAAATTGGTAGATCCCATATGGGGAATTGACCATGCACAAAGGGACGATCTACCAAATTGAAGTGTATTTGGACATCAGTCAGCAATACTCATTGGGGATTTTCCATGAGCAGCCTATTCAGGAGGGATTAACAAAAATGGTGGAATGTCTAATTGGGTGAGATGTTTGGATGTGTTAGAATTCAAAACAAAGTTATAGCACGACAACTTGATGATGTTGCTGTGTGGGTGGTCCATCATGCAACTAATTTGCACATTGCATGTGGTTGCATAAGATATGTGCATGCAGATGAACACGCCATGCAAAACAACCGTGTGGTTAGGTTTAATGTTCACCTCAAGCCTTGGATAATATTATGCCAGCACTAGTTAAGTTATAGTTAAGATTCTGGGGTGTCGTCCTCGTGATTAAGCCCGGCGGGCTTAATAATGGGCAGAACAGGTCAGGAACACTTGTGAAACTAAGGTAATTATTAAGCCCGGCGGGCTTAATTTCCACCAGACAAGCCCTGGGGACTTACGAGAGAAAAGGCAAGTGTGATTTGGGTCCCTCATAAAATCATCAGACACAGCTAGTTTTCTGGCTTCAATTCCAACAGTTATGGATTACGGATCAAATAATCTCATGGATCAAATGATGTGAAGACTTCTAACCAAGGGTGCTATTCTGACAAGATCGGCATAGTCTGAAAGATAATCCATAGCTCCAGGAGCCACCATAACATTGATATCTGCTCGCTAGTCAATAATTATTTCGTTATTCTTTCGCTGCAACAAGTGATGATCAGAATATGCAACCTTGTAATTTATGAAGTATTTGGGGGCATACCTTCTTGCTGCCCTCACAACTGCTTGTGGCTTCCTTGGGGGTTTTTTCCCGGCTGAAGCGATTCCCCTTTCCAGGGCTAGATTCTGGGGAGGGCGTATCATTCCAGGGTCTTGCAACTGGCTCTGCAATAGACATCACAAGATATATCAGCAGGTGCAAAATGTGGATAAACTGATGATGCTTTACCTTACCCAATGCAATGCGTCTTTCGGTCCACAATTCCATCCATGACTTGTGGTACCTCCAACATGGGGATCCCCAAGACCTTCGCTTCTTCATCAGTGGTGGCCTGCATGCGCTTTGCCTCGAACCAGTTGCCAGCATCGACCATTCGTTGATAATACGGACTTTCAGGACCAATTCGGAAAAAGAGGGTATGAGGATCTGAGGAAGGATCGGAAGGCTCCCAGCGTGCAACAGCAAGACACATAGTACGACGTCTATCGTCAAGCCACTCAAAATGACGTTCAATCTCATCTTCTTTCTGGGTATATTTGGCCGATAGGCTAAGGGATTTATTTTGACTAGGACTCGACATGGTGTTTGAAATGTATGTAAGGTCTAATCTAAGGATGATCTAAGGGTAAGAGCAGGAACACCAACAGAGGAAGATATTTATATGTCAACAGGTCCAAAAACATTCATACAAGCTACCATGGACAAGAGGGCCGTTACTGGTGGAATGTTACCAGATAATTGATATTGGCTTGGTTCATTTCTATTTGGCAAATTGCATTTAATTTATTTGCCAAATATCTGCTGAATCATCATCTGCCTTTTTGTTGACAATAATTCTTGGGTCGAGACATGAATGTAATACTGGAGATGTCAGCAGAGCATGGACTCAGCAATTAATCTCAGCATGACAGCTTGTGTTATTTGAATTATGTAAGGTGTCTCCTCATTAAACAAGACAAAATAATTTTGACCTGTATGCTTGGGGAGAGCTTCCGGTCACATGAAGGATTTACACTAGGCCTGAGGGAGGTGACTCTTGTCACAGCATAGGCACTGATGTGCTCTGGACACCACAAAAAATGGAATCAACAAGACATGCAGGATTATATCTTTGCAGATCTAACGCAATTGTGGGTTTAGGTATGTGTACACCAGGCATGTCCTCCCCTGTATCGCTTGTGTATCCATGTCATTAGGAACAGATACGTGATGGATACCAAGTGGGAACAGAGTGGGTGAGGACAAAGGCCTTCTGTTTGTTGAATCATATCACTTCCAGTTTTTGTACATTCCGATTGAATCGACGATCAATGAGTAAATGTATTTCAAAGGGTTGTGTGTGTAAAATCCCCCCACTTGGGCTCACACACAACCGTCACCACTCAAGCCTCACAGTTTTGATGATGCACCACAAGACATATCTTCCAGGGGACTCTGCATAAGATTCCATTTTCCACATCAAGGATTCAACTATTGTACGGGTCAATATTCCAGATGCTCATGTATTTGGACAAACCAATCAGAAGTGGGGCATATTTGAGTGATTTAATGTATCATCTTAGCTTGGAAACTTCCTCGAATCAGCAAAGGAAAGATGACATTGTATTATATGCCGAGGTGGTGACATTGCTTGTGGGGATTGGTTGGTAAATCAAACTCAACAATATGAGTTGACCCCTACCCATCAAAGACCCAGTAAATTCAAGCACAGAGCATCTCAAAATACGACAAATCCATGATTTGTCCAATCAACAGATTACGTGTGTTGGCTGAAGGATCCCAATCAAATTCCGGCTGTGTTTGTTTTGAATGTCATATGACATATGTGGAAAGATTCGTCTGTTTGATCCACCTCTCATGTATTCCATTACATTGTGACATGCAAGCACCCTTGTTTGTGCAAATCACGTTAGCTCACATACGTCTCACCTGTTTATTGCAAGTCATCCGCTCACTGCCCTCTGAAAAGTTAGCTGCTCGAGAGGTAGTTCCAGTGTCAGCTCTCTCTATTTGCAGATACACCCACCTCCAAGCTCCCATTATAAAAACCACTCAAAGTTTCTTGATCCAATCCTCCTCTCATCCTCCATTCAAACCGCCAAGTATCAACCTTACAATACGTTATAATCAGTGTACTTAAATGACTACCATATCCTATTTATACCATTTCGGCATAGAGTTGACTTTCTCCGTGAAGCCGTTTCATCATTTGAAGCACTGGCTGTATCAATTGAGCCTGAGGATCTTGAAGGCCAAGGTCCTGTCGAGACGCCAGCTATGATACATTGTCACATGCCACTCGTTTAGAAGCAGCACAGGATGCCCTATCCCAACTTGCCATGGAACTCTGCATCCCCTCTCACATGGTCCCTGATGGCTTGGCAATTTGGAATCTACGCCGAATGCGCTTGGGTAGAGGTACTTGATCAGTCATATTTTATCAAAGGCCTACATTTGTTTATTGATGGTGTATTTTCAGATCCCATACGAATCCATGGTTGGAAAACGGAACATGAGCGCAGGTTACTAAGGAGCACTTTCACCATCGGGGCCATTGATACACAGATGCTAGGGATCATGTGCTGAATACTACTAATCAAATGTAAGCTATTGTCCCCAAAATACTTACAGTTACTGACAGAATTGATCCTCAACCTTCACTAACAATGTATTGAATTGTCCATGCAGGTTTGGAGAGTTTTTTTCAATAACTGCCACTCCAATCAATCTGCAAAACGTTTGTGCTATGAGTTTGGTGATTGCTTTGTTGGGGTTTTCTCAACTGGCCATGTCACCTTTGCTTAATGTTTCATCTCTCCATGTTATAGTGCTTCATCCTGAAATCTTTCCCAGCCATCAGAAGAGGAATACATGTGGTTCCATCTTTACACACTACCTATTTCTTGCAACTTTCACACTCTTGTTGTTGTGGGTCTCTGTCAAGTCTCAGTGCCAATGCGTCAAGGTGAGTTTAGTTGGCCAAGGATATCCAATTCAAATGTGATATTTGTTGTGAAACTCTGTAATTTCTTCTCTTCATTGGCATTTTTTCCCGTTGAATGACCAGTACACACCCCCCCCCCCCTTAAGGAACCCAAGCCGCCAGATCCAGTAGCTTTGTCCCTGCAATTATTCTGACATTGTGAAAGCCCATTTCGTACCCTAGTCTTCTTTTTCTATGTGCCTGGATATTATGAAAATTAAAAATCTTGTAAAAAAACTATTTGTTCAAAAGCGGTCATGCAATCACTTTTCACAATCCATGATTTGTCTTATGAGCTTACATTGAAACACATGGCTAATTGCAAGTGGTCTTCTGTGTGATTTCATTGTGATGCACTTGAAAATCAGTCCGTCACAGGTGACAATCAAGATCCAAACACAACATTGTTTCTTCCATTTGACTCCTAACCTTTTAGATACCCTATGTTAAACAGTGAATGTTCTCCTGTCAGGGAAGCAGGATGAAAACAGACTTGAGATGTGAATCGCAATGACAAGGAATTCCCATCAAAACCCCTTCTGTTACAACTCTGGGCCCAACAGAGCTTTAATCATCACCCTGTTGGTGGAGTGTAGTTTGACCTCTTGTGGCAACTTGATATGCCTCTCATTTTGCCACAAGATACTCTTTCATTTACCCTATGCCAACAGATCAGTTTGCATTTTACCTCACCCAGCCAACATCCCCTCTTGGAATCCAGCAATCAAGCCAAGCGGCCTTATTCCTCCCAATCATTAGCCCGCCCGCCGGGCTTAATATGAATCCGATGCTCATAACTTGCCAGTTTTTTAATCGTTCCAAAGATTTAAGCCCGCCGGGTTAATTTTTTCTCTCTCTCT